>MU868522.1:65696-88961 GCA_036418205.1 Ostertagia ostertagi
ATACGAGGTTCAGGGAAAAGCATAAAAGGATAAAGCATTTGCCGTTGATCAATCCCTTTTTGGGATGCGGCACGCATTCTACTTCCATTTGTACATTCGCAGTGGCATTTGAATGCGATGTGGCCTATACAATGACTTGCGGGGGCCAGCCGATGTACAAGTCAGTGTTTTTATCCTCCCAGACAAGTCTGGTACCAATTAACCGACCCCGGAGGGATGGAAGGCTTGGTTGGCCCGGGCGACTCACGACCCAGGATTTGATCCCCGGACCGCTCGCGTGGTAAGCGCGCCACTTGTCACTACACCACTTCCGCCCATAGGGAGGGTGGGGAACGGTATTCCAGCTGAGCTCCTGTAGCCTGGACTGCGTGATCTTTGCGACGTGAGGCCAAGCGTAGTCATGCAGAAGATGTACAGAAACCGTTCTCGGTCGCTTTTCTTCGATTGCATAAGCGTAGTTACCTGCAAGCTGGCGGACTGCTTGAATGGGTTAGCTGTGAGTGCATGACCTTGAGCGGTAGCAATAATGCGTATAGAATCCCTTGGCAGTCCAGAAGCATGCACAGCAAAACCTTCTTTGGGAGTGCGGTTTCCGGCTCGGGACGCCACGGGGCTGGATCTCTCCTTTTGCCGGCACAACCAAACAGCCGACCCTCCATGCTGTTGTGCCTAGAGAAACCAAGCTCCATCCAACGTCAACCAAGATCCCAGTTCGCGAACCTGTAACTTTGTTCGACTGTGAAGTGGTAGGGATTGTAATGGGTTTACGCACACCTGGACTATAGAATTGTAGCAGGACTTTAACGTCATCTGTAGTGCCGAAATTCAATTTGGGATGTCATTTGGATGTTTGTTGACAGCAATAGCAATAGTAAGGATGTTTGTTGACAACAATAGGCATGTGTGGGGTATTCAAGAAGAACGCTTCGATTCAAGGTATAAGATGTAGAAATCGAGGAATTTGTCTCACGATCACTAGGCAATGACTTTATTATCTGGTTTCATACTTATGCCTTGCTGTGATTTCATCGACTCGTAGGGTTATCGACGAAGTATTAGGTTGGTGCAAAAGTCTTGAGACACTCGGATGCGTGTTTCGAAATTTTTTACAATTCTAACTCAATAAACTATATAATCACCATCATTATCTATGACATTCGTCCAACGAGCAGGCAAGTCGGCTATTCCCTTCTCCCAGAAAGAAGAGGACTGTGAGTCAAAGAAGTCAGTCACAGCATTTTTGAGGTCACCAAAAGTGGCGAACTTCTTCTTGACCAGGAATTGCTTGAGATGCCTAAAAAGATGATGGTCAGAATGGGCGAGGTGAGGGAATAGGTAGGGCAAAAGCAAAAGGATAAAGCATTTGCCGTTGATCAATCCCTTTTTGGGATGCGGCACGCATTCTACTTCCATTTGTACATTCGTAGTGGCGTTTGAATGCGATGTGGCCTATACAATGACTTGCGGGGGCCAGCCGATGTACAAGTCAGTGTTTTTATCCTCCCAGACAAGTCTGGTACCAATTAACCGACCCCGGAGGGATGGAAGGCTTGGTTGGCCCGGGCGACTCACGACCCAGGATTTGATCCCCGGACCGCTCGCGTGGTAAGCGCGCCACTTGTCACTACACCACTTCCGCCATAGGGAGGGTGGGGAACGGTATTCCAGCTGAGCTCCTGTAGCCTGGACTGCGTGATCTTTGCGACGTGAGGCCGAGCGTTATCATGCAGAAGATGTACAGAAACCCTTCTCGGTCGCTTTTCTTCGATTGCATAAGCGAGTTCCTGAAGCTGGCGACTGTAAATGGTAGCCGTGACTGCCTGGCCTTGAGGGAGCAACTCATGGTATAGCATTCCCTTTGAGTCCCAGAAGCAGCACAGCAAAACCTTCTTTGAGTGCTGTCCTGGCTTGGGCTGCACGGGTGGATCTTCTCCTTTTGGGAGCCAGACAGCGACCCTCTTGTTGTTGTCGTAGAAGATCCAGCTCTCATCCCCGGTCACCAGATCCTGCAAAAACTCCTTCCGATTTGGGGTAAGGAGGAGCGCGTTTGAGACACGCGTGTGACGCAGATCGTCGGTCAGTTGGTGCGGAATCCATCGAGCAAAAACTTTCCTGTAACCGTGCTCGTGAAGGTGTCGAACGACGTTGCTGTGATCGCATTCGAGAAGCTCCGCCAATTCCCTGCTCGTAGCCTCCGGCTTCTCCTTCACCTCGCTGAGAAGTCGGTCGTCTTTGATAACAACTGGTCGCCCGGAGCGGGGGTTGTCGTCGAGCATCGTATCTCCAGACTGAAAACGAGCGAATAAACGACTAACCGTCGCATGGCTGACGAGGTTCTCTCCGAATGCAGTGTTGATATTGGAGGCAGCGGAACGAGCACTGGAACCGCGGCGCCACTCGTGCTCGAAGTTGACTCTTGACAATTGTGACATGGTTTATACCAGAAGGGCTCAGGGGACCGTTTAAATACTGCTAGCGGTAACTCTGAGATTGTTCTAGAATATGGTGAAATCATGACGGTGGCAAAGATTCTTGTAGACACATGACGACCCATGTAAATTTGTGTCTCAAGACCAACCTAATGTTTATCTACTTCAGGTTTTCTATCATGCGCTGATTGCTTTCTTGGATTGCATGCTTTTTGCAATAATCAGAACTTCACTTCGCATTTCGTCGTATTCGGAAATTCAGTTTGCTACTTTTCTTTCTAGACCCTTCTTCCCATCCGATACTAATATGCTAACCTAGTGAAGAAATCTTGCCTTCAAAAATTATTAAAATCCAAGGTGATTCGATCAAGCGGAAGGTTACAGTCAAAAAGGATTCCGTCAAAGACTATTGAGCGTTGCTGTATGTCTAAACTCATTCACTGAGCGAGAACCTATTATGCAATGATTTAGTGCCATAAATGCTATAGAGTGTAATATAAATATGTTAAAGTTTTACTTTCTAAGCGGGGTCTTCTGCAATATCTCCTGGCAATCTCTTGCCGCTCAGAAAAAATTATCATCACTTTATGCTCCACACAGGTGCCCACACAGTATCAGTAAACCGTTCCAAAAAAGTGCCACACGTCCTAAACGATTTTCCTGGTCAGATTTTCTAGATCTTACGAGACAATTTTCGGAATTGCTCAGTATCTTGTCCCGCATCTTTTTCTGAAGATTGCCAATTTCAGAAATTCTCATTCTAGGACTCTGTTCTTACTCTTGTTACTTGGTCCATGCTTTGGTAACACTGATTTTTATAATCCATGTTCTCATCCTATTGACAACGCGACAGCCTATCCTAAATTTGCTAGACATTTGGATTTTTCAGTAAATTACAAGGTAAATCTCTTTATCATTTATGTTCGACTGTTACAACATGGCACAGGAAATTTATGCTTGGTTTGGAGGGAATAGGTCTACCGATATTTCGGAGTGACCGAGAAAACCGCAATAGTTACTGTTGGGTTATGCGAACTTTATTGGTTAATGGCTTTTCAAATTTCTCTTGATTATTCCAGTGATGTTGGCGCCATCAAAAAACGGACAATATTGTACACTCTCTAGTATCAGATATTCATACCTTACTTGTTGCAGCATAAAGATAGCGCAAAAATTTTTTATACTACATGCACTCATGCAACGTCAGTAATATTTTGCTTCTGAGTAAGCTCCATATTGACAGGAATACCCCTCTAATACACTGCGTACATAAAAAATAGATACACCTCAAATTTTTGCTGCGCCAAACTTGATGAAACTTCGAAAGAATTCTGTGATAATCAGTAAATTATCTCTAGACTAAAGCCTACAAAGTGTTGTCTTACCAATTCATTTTTATTATGTTTCGAGGTTTTGCATCGGATCACATCATTTTTTGCTTGCTGTCCTTTTACACGCACGAAGAGAGAGCCACAAACTTCAGGAGTGGAGCCCCAGGATGCATCAACTGGAATTACATCACGCTGAAAACCGCCTCACATCACGTTCAATTAAACAAGCGATTACTCCGCTCACTCGAGATGAAAAACAGTGCAACAGCAGAGCAAAGATGGTGTGATTTCTGAGCGTCGTCTTTTTCTCTCATGTTTACAATTCCACTCAAAACATGAGGTTCTCCAGAACGGCACCGAAAGGTTTGAGCCGGTCGCTGTTCCGAATTCTAGTTCGTTTCCGTGATAATCTTCGATTGTCGGAAAAGCCTTTGTCCAACTTCCTGTTTTTTTTTTCGAAGTCTTTTTTTCTAGCACAGCCAATAGTTGACGAATATGCCTCGATGTCTAGCAAACTGTCTTTCAGCAGGTAACTTCTGAAGGTTACTTTGTCCAAAAACGCTTTGCTGTTGAGGCGAAAAGCTCGGAAAAGTGTGTTTCGAACTCCAGATCATCGCTTTCCTTTCTTCACTTGGTTCGATAGCAACGGAGGAAGGTGGTAGTATGATGATGGTCGTAGTATTGAACATGCTAGGCAGGTCAGACACCTTATGAGAGTTCAGAATATTCTGAACCTTCTTTGTAATTTGTGGACGTGGAGATTGCTGAAATGAGGTAAACTTTGCAATGTTTTCCAAACAGTGCCGGCGAGCCCGTCCTTTTGTCACATTATTGTTCAGCAATCGCTGTGGAGATTATTTTTGGTGAGCATCCGAAAATTTCGCAGCTTCACCAAGTTTGAAAGTGGCTTATCAGGTTGCAGAGAAAAAGGGGAGGATAAACGTTAATGCTGAGCGTAACCTGCACCAAAGTGGGTGGGGTTCGCTACTACATAAATACTAAAGAGGACGGTGATTATTGGAACAGGACTGACATGTGATGCCTCATTCGCGCAAACGAAACGAAAGTCTATGTTATCATGCTGATTTCCCGACCTGGGTCGGGAAGTCAGCATAATGACGGATCTAGCTCTAAATTGAGTAGCGAAGAAGGTGAGCGCCATGGGTACCGCATAAGAACATCTAGGTAATACGAAGAACATCCGCGTTTGGGCTCGCCTGCTCGGTGTTGCAGTTCTCCTTGTTTCCATTTTTGGAACAAACGCTTACAAGCGGAAGACAATAACACGCACTGCAGTGAAATCAGGGTCATCCAATGCGCTATGGAGAAAGCGACGTTTAGAGCTACCCGAAACGAGCAAATGCTGAAGGAAATCCGGAATTTCAAACTACGTGAGCATTCGAAAGCCAGGGCAGCTGCCGTTTTCGTCAAGAAGTCGTATAAGGTGGGCTAGGCAGGTCTTTTGGTTCCGGGATGATGGTTGGGCCTAAGCGTGACCTTTAAGAACACTTTAAGGCCTCAAGCGACACATGGACGACCAATTATCTGATGGTCAGACCCTTTCGAAAGCTCTGCACAATGAAAATTGGAGGAATGTTGCGCGGAAAACGTTTCAGTCATTCCCCGTACAAATGGGCAGTGTGTGATCGCCAGTGCAAACGTTCCATGCCTGATAAACCAGTTTCTGAAAAAAAAAACTTCAAAAAACATTTGTGGGCTCGAGGGGACATTTTGTGGAGCCAAGAGGTCGCATGGGACGGAGTGCATTGTGCAGCTACGTACTAAGCGATGCATTGAAGATTTTGAAATTAAAGCAACAGTCCCAGCAGGGCTTCACCTTTGACACTAATGGTGTGGAACGATGCGCTAGCCCTAGTCAAGAACATAGGAAGTGTGACTGAACAAATTGGGAAGCCGCTAGAAAGGGGCTGACTGGCTTCGAAATGGGCTTGGTTGGAATTAGCCGAAGGGAGTGCACAACCACGCCCACTTCCATGCTGCTCAAGGTGAGTTTTTTGTTCAGTCACACTTCCTTATGTTCTTGACTAGGGCTAGCGCATCGTTCCACGCCATTACTGTCGAAGGTGAAAACCCTGCTGGGACTGTTGCTTTAAGCATTTGAATTCAGAGAGTAGAAACAAAGCGGCTGATAGTACAAGATGCAAAAGAAGAGTGAAAAGTTGGCGTCATGGCAAGAAAGCCAAAAAGGTCTTCTAGTGACAACACTCCGCATATCAAGTAGAACCCTTCCTTCTATCAACAAGTGTGATAGACGTGCGTTGGAAAATTTGAGCGATTGACAGATTCATTAGTTTTTCGTCTTTTCAAAAGTGCAAACGTAATATTTCCCTTCTTTTCATTATTGCCATTAAAATGGCTCCTGACATTACGGTTTATAGGATCCTACTATATATAATCGGCTAAGTGTGTCTGTTGGTGTGTGTGTGTGTGTGTTTGTGTTTGACCGGAAATTCATAGCTCGAGTCACAGCAATGATAGCGCATGGTTCTTACATATGTTATAGGGGGTGGGATGGGGACACAAGTGGTACGTGATAGGAACTGATAACGACTGATAATAGCTGATAAGAGGGGCTAGAAAGCGAGCATCGCCAATTTCGTTTTGTCGTTCATATTGGTACTAGAGCGTCTATACTTACAAGTGTTATGTGGGGTGGTCCCGGGACATTGGTGGTACATGATTGGAAGCGATAGCAACTGATAAGGGCTGATAAGATGCGCTAGAACTCAGAAGCAAAAGTCGTCGATTCCGTTACCTGGCTCGCGTTGACACCAGAGCAACCATACTTACAAGTGTTATGTGGGGTGGGACGGGGACATTGTTGGTGGGTGATGAAAGTGGTTACAACTGATAAGGCTGATAAGGCGCGTCAGAACGCAAAAGTCGTCGATTCCGTTACCCAGCTCGCGTTGACACCAGAGCAACCATACTTACAAGTGTTATGTGGGGTGGGACGGGGACATTGTTGGTGGGTGATGGAAAGTGATTACAACTGATAAAGGCTGATAAGGCGCGTCAGAACGCAAAAGTCGTCGATTCCGTTACGTAGCTTGCGCTGACACTAGAGCGTCCCTACTTACAAATTCTATTTGTAGTGGTACGTGCACATTGTATCATTGTATGACCAGCTTACTTAATAGCAGTCGATTGCATAAACTCAATCAAGTCTTCAGCAAATGATAAGTTTCATTTCTATCACGAAAGCCCAAACTCATTGAACCGCTAATCCTTTCGGGGTTTTTCCTGCCGTGTGATACGCGCGATAGCAGGCGGAGCAAAACTGGTAATAGAATAATGAATCAGAACGGTATCGTGCTGTTTCTGTGCAAGAGTTATGTGTTACGTGTCCTTCGAGCGGAGAGAAACATTGTAGTGCTTTGGCACACAAGAGGTGCGAATGAGGTTTTTGCTTTATCCTGTTCGAGGAGTAGAACGACAGGTGACAAGGGGTACCACATTGCACGGAGGAGTGCGAAGAGTCAAGTGGGCAACAATAGTCAATGGAAAATTGAAAAGCCATTAGCCAAAAAAAATCTGCAGAGAATTTTCACCTAACCTAATATTACTCAGGGAAAGCGACAGTTTTGTTCACGTTGCTGAAGCTAAGTCATATGTGTGAAATTTTTTCTCGATTGATAACAGTTCAGTTCAGGTGGATCCTTGCGAAAATTTCTACGAGTTTGCTTGCGGAAACTGGGCAGTCAACACACCTGGAACCCCTAAACACTGGAGTGAAATATCAACATTCCAAACACTGCAGTCTAGATTTGAAAAAACCCAAAGAAGTTAGTAAGCTTCTTTGGCGAGCGAGAATATGGTACCATAATGAAAAAAGTTTCTATCTGTTTCTTCCAGAAGTTCGCGTAGAGCGCTGCATTTCGAGTATCTAATAGGGGCTGATAAGAGGCATTGGAACAAAATTTTCACGAAATTCATAGAGCGCGTCAGCACTGGGACTTTGTCTCCAACATGTGCTATGGAGGGTGGGATGGGTATATGTTTGGTGGAGGATCTAAAGTGATAACAGCTGAAAAGGGCAGATAAGAGGTGCGAGAACGTAAGTGTTGCAGCGGTCGTCAGGATTTGATTCCAAGCTATGATATAGGGTGTGGGACGGGACATATTTGGTGGGGTACAGAAAGTGATACAACTGATAAGGGCTGATAAGGGGCGCTCAGAACGCAAAAGTCGTCGATTCCGTTACTGGCTCGCGTTGACACCAGAGCAACCATACTTACAAGTGTTATGTGGGGTGGGACGGGGACATTGTTGGTGGGTGATGAAAGTGATAACAACTGATAAGGCTGATAAGGCGCGTCAGAACGCAAAAGTCGTCAATTCCATCACATAGCAGCGTTGACACTAGAGCGCCCATAGTCACAGTGCCATGTGTGCTGGGACAGGGCCATAGTTGGTGGGAAGAATAGGGCTATAACCTTGGTAAGAGCCGATAGGACGCCTGAGAGCGCAAAAGTTGCCAATTCCGCTACGCAGCGCATGTTGAGCGTCGCGTTTCTACCTATTGGGTTGTCTCATAATTCCTGTCGCATTTCTATTCAATTTCAAATTTCTTCCGTCTAAGACCGTTTCATTGCGAAATACGTTAGTATGTTGAAGTAGCTTCAACAGCATGGTTTCGGAAACGCGCAAGCCCGTAACGGGTTAATCAACTAGGAATAAAAATAGGTCAGTGACTATAATGAATGATTATGCTTTACGATCCTCAAATGAACTCTGTAGCAAGGAGGACAACAGAGAAGACCAGCGCTGTGTTTGACCCAGTCTCTGCTACTGATAGGGTACTGAGCTAGTGGTCCAATCGCAACGGCAAAGACGAAACGAGCTATGAACTTCAACCTCATACTGGGCCTGCGGTCATTTTTGATGAGCGCCCCTTGCACCCTAAATTGGGAGTGCCTCCGTACGTTGCTACCAGGGTATTGTAGCAGATACCTGAGCGCAGCCGATGCACCAGCACACGCCATCAGTATGGCAAGGACTGCTGCAGAATGAAGTTTTGATGGAAACCTTATGGTCCGGCCGACCATGAGCGGGAAGCACGCCTGACCATCTGGGGAAAATCCATTCTGGGACGGCAAAAGCAGAGCCTTCCCTAATCGGTCACCAGTGGAAATGAGTCATGAGTCCACTGCGACAACAACATGCGGCACGTCTGATGGCTGCCTCGCAGCCAGGAAGCACCAGCTCAACCAAAGCCCGAACTCCGTTTTCTGAGAATATCGCTCTCGTTTTGTTGGATTCGCTAGGTGGCCTGGTTTGGGAACCACTTCAATGTATGAAGACAAGCATTGCTAAAGTCAGCGCGGAATAGCCCTCTAGGCTGGCTTCGGGGTTGCGAGGGAATCGTCAGAAACGTCTCAGATCTCCTTTCTCCGAATGTACGCCAGACCTCACATTGCAATGCCAACTCACCACGTTCTGAGGGAGATAGCCAGGGCCACGATACCTCATCCACCATATAGCATTGGCATCGCTCTATCGGACTATCGCCTCCCCTGCGCCCTGAATAAGCATCTGCCAGAAGTTAAAGATTGCGACCACCCCAAAAACGACTTCTCCAAATTCTTCAACCCCCAGCTTCCTTCATTCTGGGCTGGAAGCTTCCAAACGCCACTAGCAAATGCACGCATATCAGTGACCATGATGGTGGTTATGCTATTGATCAGTTGTTTCCTAGAAGAGATAAAACTTGAATAAACAAAAGTGTCGAAATTGAGACAGGAATTATGAGACAACCCAATATATATTCTATGTGGCGTGGTGGTACGTTCACATTGTATCGATATGCACTGCGACGCATAATTATAGTTCCACCTACAAATTTCCCAAAAACTTGAATCTGGGATGTTTTTGAAAAAGGCTCTACAGACAAATTGTGACACATATAAACGCGAATCTGAATATTAACACGGAAATCCAGTTTGAGAAAGCAACAATTTTTTATCCTCATTTTTTCGAAAATACCCGCTTTGCCTATGACGCAAAATCATAGTTCCACCACATGTTTCTCTGCATTTTGCTTTTACCCAATCAAATTTTGAAATTATTACCCATTCAAGTTCCTTAGCTTATAGCAAAGGCAAAACCGCTGTCAGAACTTCCGTAAAAGGAAAATCCTAGCAAAAGAGACGCAGGAATTGTTGAAGTGTCAGCTCACGCTGGAATTTGTCGGGGTGACTTCATAACGAACAAATTTCTCAAGGATGCTACAGGATATGATTCTGGGAAGAACCCTGATTACTATCCGACCGAGATAAGCGCCGTATCGTGAGAAAATAATACGACTTTATCCAGACGGGTACGGAAATCAAAACTTCTTCAAAAGTTAGTGTCTCAATGGAAGCAGTTTCACGTGTTTTACAACACGCTCGTGACAGTCCATGTCTGGAAAATAAGAAATACGCTTTTGTGAAAAGAAATCAGAGAGAAAAACGAGCCATTTTTCTTAAAAAGTTTCGCCAGTCGAGTGAAGCGGTGGCATTCTTTCATTTGCGACTTTTGATTTGCGTCTTTCTTTCTCTTAACGTTTTTCTTTCTCAGATCGGTTTTTACTTCGTAGCACACATGTATGGAGAAGAAAATGATCAGGAGGATGGTCAGAGGTTCCAAAATATCACAGATAAAAAAGTGTTCACTTCGCAAAACTTTTTGAGGAAAATGGCTCGTTTTCTTCTCTAACCTCTTTTCACAAAAAGCATATTTCTTGCCTTCCAGACGGCTTCATGGAAAAGGTCACCCGCGGCGCGGACGCGTTCGCGTGTTGGTGACGTCACAACGGCGGCGAGACAGCGAGCAAGGGCCGCTTTTCCACCATTACTTCAATATTAAGTACTCCGAGCATCTACTGTACTCTTACTTCACTATGTGATAAGTAGAAGTAAGCAGGAATCGAACACGAAGAACACTTAGCTTATTCAAATTACTGACAATGTACCGTTTCCACATGAAAGCCTCGACTTTCTCTACATTTTCAAGAAATTTCAGTTCCTAAAGCAAGGATGGTGCCTAAACATGATACAATCATTTCTCTCGCGGCACAACTGATTCAACAAGTTGGTATAGTGCCAAAAGCCCAGCTTTATTCAAGCAAAGTGGCAGCGGCGCTGGCCACTGCTCGCCCGTTCCTTCGAATCTGCCGCAGCCGTTCACCAGCACGCGCTCGCGTCCGCGCCGCTGGTGAACGTTTCTCCCCCCCCCCCTTCCAGACATGTGTCACGAGCGTGTTGTAAAACACGTCAAACCGCGTCCTTTAAAGGACGAATTCACGATGAAAAAGCAACCCATTTCAAATTAACCTAGGGATGGTGAGTGGTACACGAAAGAAGGAAGAACCATGAGAAACGGCCCAGAACCCGAGAAATGGGACCCCTTCCTTGCCCGTTGATTTGAGCATTGATGCGACTCTCATCGCTGTGCCCTCTTCAACACTACGCTCTCTCAGCTATCTAATCACTCGCCACGTATTGAACTACGGCGAGTGATCAGATGATCGGTGGGCGGAGATCGCCGGACCCGCCAGCTTTGAGGCATGATAGGTCGCCGAGGTCAAATTTTTCCATGCGAATTGCGCGTCAGTTCGCACCCTCAGGAGGTCCGTGGGTCCCTCAACTAGGTCAGTTTCCCTTTCTTCGACCTTCATTCTAATCGTAAATTCCTCCTTTAAGGCATTAACTTTGAAGAAGTTTTGATTTCCGTACCCGTCTGGATAAAGTCGTATTATTTTCTCACGATACGGCGCTTATCTCGGTCGGATAGTAATCAGGGTTCTTCCCAG
The DNA here is from genome assembly GCA_036418205.1 of Ostertagia ostertagi. Classification (NCBI taxonomy): domain Eukaryota; kingdom Metazoa; phylum Nematoda; class Chromadorea; order Rhabditida; family Trichostrongylidae; genus Ostertagia; species Ostertagia ostertagi. The sequence goes on from MU868522.1 coordinate 77,273, forward strand.
TATCATATCCTGTAGCATCCTTGAGAAATTTGTTCGTTATGAAGTCACCCCGACAAATTCCAGCGTGAGCTGACACTTCAACAATTCCTGCGTCTCTTTTGCTAGGATTTTCCTTTTACGGAAGTTGACAGCGGTTTTGCCTTTGCTATAAGCTAAGGAACTTGAATGGGTAATAATTTCAAAATTTGATTGGGTAAAAGCAAAATGCAGCGGAGAAACATGAGGTGGAACTATGATTTTGCGTCATAGGCAAAGCGGGTATTTTCGAAAAAATGAGGATAAAAAATTGTTGCTTTCTCAAACTGGATTTCCGTGTTAATATTCAGATTCGCGTTTATATGTGTCACAATTTGTCTGTAGAGCCTTTTTCAAAAACATCCCCAGATTCAAGTTTTTGGGAAATTTGTAGGTGGAACTATAATTATGCGTCGCAGTGTAAAAAGCGTAACTTAAAGGAAGCAGTCACGATAATTTTCATGGCAACGATAAGGAAAGCTATGTATTGGAGTGGTTCATTCTAATTTTTATAATTATTTTTTATATAATTATTATAATTATTAATTATAACATATAATTCTAAAGTTTCATTCTAATCCATTACCAAGAAAAGCCCAAACTCATTAAACCGCTAATCCTTTCGGGGTTCTAAATAATGGTGAATGTAAATAAATGATAAGCCTTAGCTCCTCACTTATGTAAATAGGCATATTTCATTTTCATTTTGAGACTGACAGCAATCCTATTCACCGCTAAATTATCTGAATTCAAGAAGAATGCTGGATGTTTACAGTTGTGAGATAAATAGTTCAGCTCCAGACGTTATCACGCGTATTCTCGATGGACTTCAGCGACACTGGAGAACCTGTGGAAAATTCGAATGACACATGCAATGAAGAGTTAGTTTATGGGGTACATCAGCTGATGTTCCACGGGTCCTCCAGCTTCGCTAAAGCCTGTGATGCGGCGAGCGGAGCAAAACTGGTGAATACCTGGTGCATTGTTTTTTCTCGCTTCCAAGAATTGATATTCTATGGCCTCTAGGGCTTCTTATTCCACAAGTCATGAAGAATCAGGATATCAGAAGGGAAAAATTTTCGGAGTCACCATTAATTTTTTCTGGCAAAAAGTTTGACCGCTACTGTACACCATCACGACCACTCACTTGATCAACCGCTGAACGATGGAACGAGTCAACGTCTCATTTCAGGAAGGTTCCGATTCCAGCCATAACATGGAGAAGACACCTAGGTTGATTCCGAGGTTTTCCCTGATAACACTACAAGGTGGCGGAAAATTACGTGTGCCATAAAACACGTCCCAACATTATTTTTTGCCCACAAAAATTTGAAAGTAATTAGAAGGCAGGGATAGCCGAGTGGTTAAGAGGTTAGACTCATGTCTGCACCTCTGAAAACCGCGAGTTCGATCCCTGCCGAGGCTAAAACCATGCCTTGCAAAAATTGCAAAAATGGTTCTAGTACCAGCGTCAGGCCCAGGTTGACAGGCCGGCTGATGAAGACCCCAGTCACACAAACATGTCTAAAGTCGAAAAAGTCAGATAAAGCTAGGACGTCACCCGGAAGTGGCGCGCAGAACCCCCGCCCGAGTTCTGTGGTCAGTATGCGAGGGCTACCGAGGAGTGAACGGCCTCGGCCAAAGAAGCTAGTTCGAATTGGGACTCTGAACGTAGGATCGCTAACTGGGAAGTCCCGAGAGGTTGCTGATCTGATGACGCGCAGGAATATCCAAGTCCTATGCCTTCAGGAGACGCGATGGAAAGGTGCTAAGGCCAGGGAAATCGGGGAAGGTGTCAAACTCTACTACAATGGAGAAGACACCAAGCGGAACGGTGTGGCCATAGCGGTAGCGGAGTCGCTCAAGGACTATGTCTCCGCTGTGAACAGGATCAGCGATCGGATCATGGCTGTGAGGATAGACACGAAGGAGGGGTACTGGACCATACTCTCCGTGTACGCACCGCAAGCCGGATGCCCCGAAAGTGAGAAGGACGAGTTCTATCTGAGCCTTGACGATGCCATCAGATCGATTCCGGAAGGTGACCTCACCATAGCAGGTGATCTGAATGGTCACGTCGGCAGTGACAGAAGAGGCCTGGAAAGGGTGCACGGAGGTAGAGGAATAGGAGTGAGGAACGCCGAGGAGAGAGGGTCCTGGACCTGGCTACGGCCCACGATCTGGCAATCTGCAGCACGTTCTTCGCGAAAAGGGAGACTCAGAAGGTAACCTACAGCAGTGGAGGGAGACAGACGGAAATCGACCATGTGCTGGTAAGAAGATCATCCCTCAAAACTGTGAAGGATATCAAAGTTCTACCCGGCGAAGATCTGGCTCCCAGCACAGGCCCCTCCTGGCAGACATTGCCATAGACCTCCCCAAGAAGACAAGGGTAAGAACCGAGAGGAGAATCCGGTGGTGGAAGTTGCACCGAGCAGAGAAGAGCGACCTCAAACGAAGGATAATGGAAGTTGGTCTCCCAGATCCTGAGGGACCAGTGCAGCAGGACTTGGGGCAATGCAGCTGAGATCATCCTACGATGCGCCAAGGAGGTACTGGGCGAGACGCGAGGTGGATTCAGAGGAGACAAGGCAGCGTGGTTCTGGAACGAGGAGGTCCAGCGAGTCGTGAAGCAGAAGAAGGAAGCATACAAGCGCTGGCAGAAGACCCGGAGCCCCGAAGACCTCGCTACCTACAAGAGTTGCAAGAGGCTCGCTAAGGCTGCCGTCGCCAAGGCGAAGAACACGGAGATGGACGAGAAGTTGGAAAGCAGAAACGCAGAGAAGTTCGTCTTCAGACTGGCCAAAGCCCGGCATCGGGCTACTCAAGACATCAGGGTGGTGAAGAGCGTGAAGAGCAGCAACGGCGCCATCCTGAGGAAGCCAGCCGAAGTCCGGAGGAGGTGGGAAGAGTACTTCAGAGGTCTTCTGAACGAGGAGTTCCCCACAAGAACAACTCACGGGCAGAGGCCACAGCTGGTCCCATCGCACTCTGGACAGAGGATGAGGTTCGGTGTGCACTTGGGAAGATGAAGGTTGGAAAGGCAGTTGGTCCGGATGGAGTACCATAGAGGCTTGGAAGGCTGGAAGGCCTGGAGAGCACGGGGTGAAGGTGGCTCACCCGCTTCCTGAATACGGTGACTGCCGAAGGAAGGATGCCGGATGCCTGGAGAACAAGTACTATCGTCCCCATCTTCAAGCAGAAGGGTGACGCGATGGACTGCTCCAACTACCGCGGTATCAAGTTGACTGCGCATACCATGAAGTTGTACGAGTGCCTGGTCGGCTCGAAACTGCGGGAGCTGGTCCCGATCTGGAGCTGGATGTTTACGCTAACCACAGTGACCATTGTTCGCCTTCAGACCGGTGTCAGACTTCACGAATCCAGCCGGGGCGAATGGCGGGGTGCGACCATTACACCAACCGATCGAACAATGTGCCAGCAGATCAAACGATCCTAAAGCGTCGCGGTCTCGTGGCTGTTTGGAAGTGGCGGAACTCTCACTCGTTTGCACATTGACTCTCCCTGCTTTCTCGGGCTTTCATGCCCTCTCACTCTTATGTCCTCGTGAGCCCGGGGAATGGCGAGAGCCACTTTTCAAGTTGAGTCCCCCACGACTTTCAATCTGAGATTTTGATTCGGATTATAGAAGGAAGAACTTGGGCAATTTTTTAAAACAAGAACTGAGCAGATGATCAACTTTTGTGCATCAATGTTTGCTTTGGTTGACAGGGAATCCGAAGTGCATGTCATGTGAAAAGCTCGTTTTAGAATTGCTGGTATCTCGGAAAAGATCAAAGTCTTTAGCAATCACACAAACTCGCAATTTTTATAAGAGCTGCGTTGATGCTGAGCAAGTATGGGAAATCTCGAAAATATCTGGCATTAACTATGTTATGGAAAAAATCAGAGTAAGTTCCATTCTCCTCCTTACAGTATAACGCTGAATCATTCAAGAATTTGGAAGCATAAGGGGCATAACATGCGCTTTCATTTCCATTTTGTATACTGAGAAATTCTTCGCACCATTCGGAACACAATACCGCGAGCAAAATGCCTGCTGAAGAACTAGCTTCCTTCTCAGATTAACCCTGCTTTGGGGAAGGCCGATGTCATAGTTTGCGAAATCCGAGATTCGCTAGCGAATCGCTGGATCCGAGCGTTGCGCCAGCGAATCGAACGTTGCACCAGCGAGTCGAACTATGTACCAGCGAGTCGAACGATGTACCAGCGACTCAATAGTGGCGGGACCAAAGGAAGCCCGCCACTTTCAAACAGTGTCCACTGTCAAGTCCCGCCACTTTCAAAAAGGGTCCACTGTCACGTGACACTGTTTGAAAGTGGCGGGCTTCCTTTGAACGTTGGGTCCCGCCACTAATTGAGTCGCTGGTACATAGTTCTACACCATATTATTATTGCATTATGTTCTATTGCACCGCCCACGGCAGCTACGATAATCTTCAGTTGCGCTGCTTCTTGGAGAATGTTGATGTTGATACATATAGACACTCTAGCGGTGTACCTCATCGTTAACTAAGCTACCCTTTTCTCCATTCACATGCGACTTCTTGATTTTCTTTTATTTGTTATATAACTCATGTCTTACTATGACCAATATAAGCAATGTAGTTCACACAGAGGTCAACCAAGTATCAATTGGACAAAAGTTCTTTATTTCTCACAAAATCTTCAGTTTAGTTCATTCGATCAATTATTTTCGTGAGCATTATAATTAAAGGGAACAGTGTAAAGTCATAAATACAAAACCACGCAGATGGCACGATATGTCATTTCACTGAAAGATCTACTAGATGCCGTCGCGTGCGCTGCGGCGAGACTTACCTGATTTTCCTTCTTCTCCGCTACTGTAGGACTTTTGATCTGAACTCTATGGCAACATCTTTGTGCCATCCATGTTTTGTGGATTCACCATCAGACCGCCGTCCTCGGCGACAGGACAAACGATGGAGCGACGCGATCGCTCCATCGCTTGTCCGTCGCTTGCCAATCGCTCTCGGTCGAGCGATTGGCAAGCGATTGCGCAATGTGCACAAGCGACGGGCGATTGGCCCCGCCCCCAGTCAATGCAGTCGGCTGCGGTATCGATCGAGCAGAGCCATTGCCCGTCGCTTGTGCACTTTGCAAGCGATTGCGCAATCGCCAGAGGACAAGCGACGGACAAGCGATGGAGCGATCGCGATCGCTCCATCGCTTGTCCATTGCCGAGTGTGACGGCGGTCTTAGCAATCCAAGTGTGAAGGGAGCAGGGTCAAGCGTCCGTTGGACCCGGTTCAGCGGGGGGGGTCATATTCAGCCGACGGGAGAAGAGGGCAGTATTTGCAGAAGTGAACACCGCAATGCGTGGAATGACGAAATGTAACAAAGATTTGATAAAGCTCAAGGCTCAGGCTCACAGCGCTAAACGATAACGTTAAACAATAACTCTGACATTCGCTGTTGCCACAGGATGGGAGGGGTACATCTTTGAGTGCTTCTCCAAATATTAACCACAAACGAGTGCATGGCGCACCTCAGAGCAGAAGAGTCTACTGCAGAAGTGTCCATATTTGACTGTTCACGTACACAAATATGCTCTCGAGGAGAACCAATGTTTTCAAACTGGACCTAAATCAGTGAACGAGTGACCACTTGGATATTTGGATGATTGACTTCTAGAGGCTTATAAAAAATCACGAAAAACATTTGTATTCGGCGACTTTCTGGAAAGGATTGAGTATCTTCTTTGTCACGGGGATCATTATTCACCATAATATTGAGTTTGAGGAGAGCTCTAAGTACTTGAATGCTAAAAGCTCACGTGTTCAGGTGAGCAGCTCCAAACTCTAAATGAAAAAATGGTGCAGCGGAACGGTTTTTTGAACGGTCAATTTGGAAATATCAGTCACAGGAAGCCCTAACCTTCTGGTTTTTTTTTCAGGGGTGACGTCGCAAAAAGTTGAATCTGTAGAAGGTCATAGCCACTAAACCCGCCTGTGCCCCGGAAAGATCCAATAGGGCGATTTTTCGAAGAAACGATATGTACAGAAGTTTGAGGTCTCTTATGGGAGGAAATGATCTAGAGCTTCTTTTCTTCTTGAATTTTCTTACCGCTCCTCACAATTTACTAATTTCCTATTTTCTCCAAACTCCTGAATCTCCTTTTGAATAAAATGAATAACTTAACATTAATATAAACCATAAACAACATCTTACATACTATAAAGCGCTTCGTCTGTCGTCTGTCTGTATGTCTGTCACGAAATTCCCTAGCTCCTCGGGATCCGCCTGGAGGGACCGGGTCAAGTGTGGGACGGGTGGGCAAGGTCTCACGAAGTACAAAACACACATCAGCTAAGCGGAGCCCCGCCCACAGTGGGCGTGGCGTGCATCGAAATGAATGTACTGACGACCAGATTTCAATTCAGTCACAAAACACCTCGAAACTGGGCCAAAAAGTGGGTAAAGGTGTGCATTGGTAAGTCACATCGAATTAGGGAGACCCACCCCCGGTGGGCGGGGCGTTCTCCAAAAAAGCAGTGCTTTATGAAAAATTTCATAACTCGGTTGGGAGAAAGCCTACAGAGCAGAAAACAAATGGTGTAGGGGAGCAATGTCTAAGGTGTTCCCAGCATACATGACGTGGGCGGAGGCCGCCCACAATGGGCGGAGCGCGCTCTGAAGTGTACAGCATTTTCTACAAGTCCTCATAATTCGGGCCGGAGAAGTCTTAAAGAGCCGGAAAAAGGTGGATAGAGGTGGGTGGAGGAGTGGAGGCCAGCTGTCATCGGTGGGCGGGGCTTGACCAAAGTGGGCGGAGTTTGCGACGAAAATTCATAACTCGGCTCCAAGAAGTCCCGGAGGCCGGGAAAAAGGGAGTAGAGGTCGGCGAAGGAAAGGAGGTCAACTGCTATTAGTGGGCGGAGCACGCACAAAGTGGGCGGAGTTTGCCAAAAGTGTCGCAATTCGGTTCCAAGAAGTCCTAGAGATAGGGGAAAACGGGGTTAGAGGTTGGCGAGGGAAAGGAGGTCAACTGCTATTAGTGGGCGGAGCACGCACCTAAGTGGGCGGAGTTTGCCAAAAGTGTCGTAATTTGGTTCCAAGAGGTCCCAGAGACCGGTGAAAAAGGGGTAGAGGTCGGCGAAAGGAAGGGGGCCAAATGCTATTGGTGGGCGGGGCACGCACCGAAGTAGGCGGAGTTTGCCACGAGATTTATTGTCCGGAAGCAGTCCGGAGACCGGGAAAAAGAGGATAATGGTTGACGAAGAAAAAGAGGTTGAAAGCCGTCGATGATGGAGCGGATAGAATTTAGCTGAGAATTCAGATATTCGTGGTGTATCAAGCCAAATTTGAAAATTTTCGTCGCACCATCAAAATTCGCCGCAGATCTGTGTTGTGCGCGCAATGCGTGCGGCGCCAACTGGTATATAATATAAACTGAATAGCAATTACGTTACGAACAAACGTCTTTATTTGAAAGGATCTTTCAACTCATGAGATAGGATACAAAAGCTGTTTTCTTTTTGGAAATTTTTTTAATTGTTGCAAATGTTCATTTCTTCAAAAAATCGTCCAGTTGTTCCGTTTTTTCCGTTTTCTTTTGTGCACACGAGTTTTCATCACTCAAGCGTCCATAACTTCTTTCAATTAATCTTCTTGCAGATTTAAAGGACGAATTCACGATGAAAAAGCAACCCATTTCAAATTAACCTAGGGATGGTGAGTGGTACACGAAAGAAGGAAGAACCATGAGAAACGGCCCAGAACCCGAGAAATGGGACCCCTTCCTTGCCCGTTGATTTGAGCATTGATGCGACTCTCATCGCTGTGCCCTCTTCAACACTACGCTCTCTCAGCTATCTAATCACTCGCCACGTATTGAACTACGGCGAGTGATCAGATGATCGGTGGGCGGAGATCGCCGACCCGCCAGCTTTGAGGCATGATAGGTCGCCGAGGTCAAATTTTTCCATGCGAATTGCGCGTCAGTTCGCACCCTCAGGAGGTCCGTGGGTCCCTCAACTAGGTCAGTTTCCCTTTCTTCGACCTTCATTCTAATCGTGAATTCCTCCTTTAAGACTGTTTAGAAACTACATAGAGGACTGGCGCTTTCGAAAACATACCGGATATTTTTTCAAACATCCCTTTCTCGGAAATTAGTCCGGTTTGTTTCGTTTTCCAGAGGGATCCGATTTTGGAGAACGTGCGAGTTTTCATCTTTAAAGGTGAACCCCGGGATTAGCCCGACTAGTAGGAGGGATACCACGAGGGAAATTGTAAGGTCCGTACCTACCTAGATCACTCCAGCTTCGTCGCAAAAATTGCGCGGTTAGGGCGCTAATCCTTACGGGCCTGCAACCATCGACCCCGTTCCAACGCTTCCCACCCACCGCGAGAGGTGGTGAGATCAGCGTGCTCTCTCAAACGACGTGCTCTCTCGCGTATTTTGTCTTCTTTGACCGCCCTTTCTCGCCATCGTACCACATCCGACCCTTGAAGGTTAAGGCCTTAATTTCAGCGTTCCCAAAGATTTCTCTTGCTTTCCTTTCCACTTTCAGGTCGTTCCGCAGCTAAGCTATCACCACAAAGCGCTGATAGCACCTAATTCCGGAGTTTGACTTCAAGCGTTATACCTTCCTTCAGAATTAGCTTTTTGCAGATCATGCAGGCTATTCAAAAACCAAAAGGTCGATGCTTTTGAAATTTATTTAAATTCCTCTAAATGATCACTCTTTCGAAAAACCGTCCCGTTGTTCCTTGTTTCCGCCTATGACTTTTTAGGTCATTCTCCTGAAACGAAAGTTTTCGGCCTTGAAATAGTCATAAGTTTAATCGAATCGGTACATTGAGAAGCGAAAAAGAACAATGAAATCGAAGCAGTACGGTACTCGCCGTAAAAAACGTAAAAAACATTTGTAAAAAAAACCTCAATTTTGAACAGAGTTATAACGAAAAAACGTTTTTTCGTGTTTTCGTTATAACTCGGTTCAAAATTGAGATTTTCAAAATCTGAAAAAAGCATTGAACTCAGCTCGTCGAGTTCTATAAGAATATGCTTTTAAACTTTTGGAAAGCCCTACTTCAGATTGCGCCATGCACTCGAGCTTTGGCTCGAGAAAAAATTGTTTGAATGTGGTGCGCATATAATCCCGCTTATGCATCATGATCGTTCTTCAGAGAGATGGGTCTCAGCAGTTGCCCCAGAACGCGCCGCGTATTCAACATCGTCCATTGTATTGTGAATGGATCGATTGCTTTTTTCCAGATTTCATGGTCCCTATTCCATAGCGGCGCGTTAAATGACTTAACACGTACATGACTGCGCTCAACATCTCCTCCTCTCGTGTTCAAATGGAAATCATAGATCAATTCTCAGCAGGACAGTTAGCCTATTTGGTGAAATTTTCCAATGTTTGAGCGAAGGTTTTTCCGAAATCTGAGGAGGTAGCGGGGAAATTTCTTCACTGTTGTAGAGTACGCTTACTTGTGTGTAGAAATAAGATGACATACTTGCTTGTAGACGAGCGCTTCCGCCGTGCTGTGGCTGTGAAAATGCCTCCTCGTCATGCCCTTGTGGAAAGATCAGATTTTTTGCATTTCCAGATGAACTCGCAGACCTGAAATGTGCCCCGTTAGCTTCCCCGTGAAAAATGCTATCGAATGATATGCATTACTTCCCCAGTTGAAACTTTGGTTTTTCACCGTTTTCAGCCTTCCCCTATTGCCGATTGGGCATCATTATTCCACGATTACTGCCCCAAAATCTCAAAGTTTCATTTTTCGTCGAAACTTTGCCTATTGGGGTAATTCGATGCCCTGATTACGAATATGACATTCATTCTCGTAGTGTGGCCCCAAACATCACACCTCGCCCCATTTTTTGCGACATGTTCCATGTTTAGAGCAGATGTTATGTAGAAAGCTGTGAAGGCAGCGACGAATTTCCTTTACTGTCGTAGACTACGGTCACTTGTCTGTAGGAATTACATGGAAACCTTGGTGGCAGGTGAGCGTTCCTTCCGTGGTGTGACCCCAAACATCACACCTCGTCATGCCCTTGCGATATGATCAGATTTTTTTGGTTCTCCAGATGAACATAGAAGACTGAGATGTGCACCATTCAATTCCCCATAAAAAATACTGTCGAACGGTATACAACTCACTTTCTGGAGAACATCTAGTTTACCTGCCACTAGATCCATTTTGTGACATTTCCCAATTTTCGAAGGGATGTTTTGAGGAAATTCGAGAAGGGAGGGACGAACTCTCTTCCCTATCGTAGAGTAAGTTTACTTGTATGTTGGAAAAAGATGATACACTCGGGCTTGAGCGAGTGTTTCTTCCCTGGTGTGGCCTCAAACATCGCTCTCCGTCATGCCCTGAAATAAAAACCAGATTTTTTGGTCTTCCAGGTGGCTCTACGGAGCTGTGGTGTACACCATTCGATTCTCCATGCAAAATGCTATCGAACGATATACATCTCAGTTCCCACTTGAAACTTTCGTTTTTCATCGCCTTTTCCTTATCGCCGATCGCCTTCCTCAGCCCTGGCCACCCACGTGCTATTCACGTGCGCGGTGCGTGATGACTTTCCCACGCACTTTCGACACGCATAGCGGTGTATCGATCGGGCTGCCCGCCAGCTACCGAGCTGCGTGAGAGCTCACGTGACAGCCGATGGCCTTTCTCGGTAGCTGGCGGGCAGCCCGATCGATACACCGCTATGCGTGTCGAAAGTGCGTGGGAAAGTCACCACGCACCGCGCACGTGAATAGCACGTGGGTGGCCAGGGCTGAGGAAGGCGATCGGCGATAAGGAAAAGGCCGAAAACGGTGAAAAACGAAAGTTTCAAGTGGGAACTGAGATGTATATCGTTCGATAGCATTTTGCATGGAGAATCGAATGGTGTACACCACAGCTCCGTAGAGCCACCTGGAAGACCAAAAAATCTGGTTTTTATTTCAGGGCATGACGGAGAGCGATGTTTGAGGCCACACCAGGGAAGAAACACTCGCTCAAGCCCGAGTGTATCATCTTTTTCCAACATACAAGTAAACTTACTCTACGATAGGGAAGAGAGTTCGTCCCTCCCTTCTCGAATTTCCTCAAAACATCCCTTCGAAAATTGGGAAATGTCACAAAATGGATCTAGTGGCAGGTAAACTAGATGTTCTCCAGAAAGTGAGTTGTATACCGTTCGACAGTATTTTTTATGGGGAATTGAATGGTGCACATCTCAGTCTTCTATGTTCATCTGGAGAAACAAAAAAATCTGATCATATCGTAATGGCATGACGAGGTGTGTGATGTTTGGGGTCGCGCTACGGAAGGAAGACTCACCTGCCACCAAAGTTTTCTATGTAATTCCTACAGACAAGTGACCGTAGTCTACGACATTGGAGGAAGTTTGTCGCTGCCTTCACAACTTTCTACATAACGTCTACTCTAAACATGGAACATGTCACAAAAAATGGGGCGAGGTGTGATGTTTGGGGTAACATTACGGAAGGAAGACTCACCTGCCACCAAGGTTTCTATGTAATTCCTACAGACAAGTGACCGTAGTCTACGACATTGAAGGAAGTTTGTCGCTGCCTTCACAGCTTTCTACATAACATCCGCTCTAAACATGGAACATGTCGCAAAAAATGGGGCGAGGTGTGATGTTTGGGGCCAC
>MU868522.1:89061-124815 GCA_036418205.1 Ostertagia ostertagi
TGAGATTCAAAAAAAAATCTGATATACGCAAGGGCATGACGAGGTGTGTGATGTTTGGGGTCGCGCTACGGAAGGAAGACTCACCTGCCACCAAAGTTTTCTATGTAATTCCTACAGACAAGTGACCGTAGTCTACCGTCAGTAAAGGAAATTCGTCGCTGCCTTCACAGCTTTCTACATAACATCTGCTCTAAACATGGAACATGTCGCAAAAATGGGGCGAGGTGTGATGTTTGGGGCCCACTACGAGAATGAATGTCATATTCGTAATCAGGGCATCGAATTACCCAATAGGCAAAAGTTTCGACGAAAAATGAAACTTTTGAGATTTTGGGATAGTAATAGTGGAATAATGATGCCCAATTGGCTAATAGGGGAAGGCTGAAAACGGTGAAAACCAAAGTTTCAACTGGGAGAGTAATGATATATCATTCGATAGCATTTTTTACGGGGAATCAATGGGGCACATCTCAGATCTGCGGTCATCTGGAAATGCAAAAAATCTCATTTTTTTTTGGGCATGACGCAGAGTGATGTTTGGGGCCACACCACGAAGGAACGCTACCCGTGACCAAATTCTACCTCTTCCTACAGACAAGTGACCGGAGTCTAGTCCGTGGGAAGGAGAATTCTCGCTAATCGCACGTGGCGCAGGGCTGAGAGACGATCGGCCAATGGGAGCAAAAAAGTAGAAAAACAAAGTTTTGTGTGGAAACCTGAGATTGTACACCATTCGGTAGATTTTTCATGGGAAAAATCGACGGTGCACCCTCAGCTCTGTCGAGTCATCTGGATGGAGCAAAATTGATTTTCATTTAGGCATGACGGAGAGTGATGTTTGGGGCCACACCACGGACGGAGCGCTTACCCGTGACCAAATATTCTACATCAATCTTACAGAGAAGTAATTGGAGTCTACGTCTGTGGAGAGATTCCTGGCTATTCTTCTCAGGTTTCGCAAATCTATCTCTTCTAAATGTGGGAATGTCACATAATAGGTTACTACTACTGCTGGAAACTGTTCGAAGATTCTCATTTGGAGTGGAAGAATGGGTTGATCAGGCACGGTTAGCCAATAGCGCTCTAGAACGAATAAAGATCGTGAAATTCGAAAAAAAACATTCATCAATCTCACCATATGGTGGACGCGGTTGGGTACGTGGCGTATTCTGAGGGTGTTGAGATCCAATGTTTCTGTGTGGATGATCAGGCTGCATAGGAGGACTTATATGCGCATCACATACAAAGTATATTCATTACTTCTCGGGATGGAGGTCGAGTGCATGGCGCAATCCTAGATGGAGCTCTTCCAGAAATTGATTTAACATCTTGTAGATCTCGAGAGAGCTCTATCAGATGGTATAAACTGCAGGTCGAGCGTAACCATTTTTTAAAGGAGTTATAGCGAGCCGACGCGTTTGCGACGGTTTCCGACCGGTCGCAAACGTCGATTGAACAAAAATTTAGTAGCGGTTATGTACTGCCGAAGATCTCCACATATGCATGGTCAAATTTGCCCATAATCAATTGTTATTAACAGGTATGTATTATTACCACCGTTTCAAAGTGCTACGCAATTATAGTTATTTGGCTTTCACAGAATGCTGCGATGTGGGCAAAACTTTCGCCCCAGAGGCGGACTTGAACCCGCACCTCCGCTTTCCGAGCAAGTGCGCTTTACCAGTTTACGCTACCGGGGGCACCATTTCATTCCAACTCAGCTTATTTCAGGGTACATTACATAAGCTTGTTCAGCACTCACACGTGACACGTATTCAGCCGCTTAGCGATTATCTGCAGATGACCGCGAGGCTGGCAGCTTTAGCAGTGACTTTCGACTTATTTCGATCACTTACTGCTGTTTTGGCCGCAGTTAAAAAAACCCCTTCACAAAAAATGTACGAGTTTTTGGAAATTTATTCGTGTTCTCGGATTCAAAAGGCATTATACTAAGTCTAACAATTGCTATTATAAAGTACTCATAGGTTTATATTAAATCGTTAGAAATCGTCTATTTCTATACAATTTACACAAAACCATTTGTAGAATCTTCAGACAAGACAGAACTACGGTAAAATACCTATCAGGAATTCGAAATAAGAATTTTTCCCTTAGAATATAAATTTTGTCACAGCTGGAACGATACTCTCGATACCTTATATGATTACATTGGAATGAAACGAATTCACCAAGCGGGTCACAAACGGGATTTCTAAAAATTTACATTGAAGCGACGACTACCAGAAAGGGAAGTGAAAGGAAGGCGCGACGCACAAGCACTATGAAATGAAAATAGCAAGCGATATAGTAAGAAAACAATTGGAGGTCAATTATTATTTTCTTCGTCCTACTCGAAATAGCCTCCAGTCTTCGCGTTTGTTGATGTGAAACAGCCGACGACCAGGAGAGTTGCGTAGCCAGCGCATTCTTACAGATTGCGCAATATTAATTGTCGAATCTTGGTCCGATGTCGCTGAGAGATGCATTCAGCAATCCTAGATGTATTGTTCGTGCCATCTGCCTGCCTCCTTCAACTATATGAACGCATAGAATGCTCCGAAATGGAACTGCATGGAGCATATTGACTGCACGTTCAGTATTAACCTGTAACTTTGAGATTCACAACTGCGAGCTCACCGAAGTATGGCGAAAGTACTATTCACCTTTACTGTTCCACTTTTCCAAAAAATTTGACTGGAATTTTTCCGGAGTTTGTCTTCATTGTTAAACTTGGCTTAGCAAATTATTCACGGGTATTTTTGATCCGTAAAATAGCAAACATTTCTGCGACCTTATCGCGTTCTGCCGGTGGCGCAACTGCCACCACAAAATCAGAGGTTTCACATCTCCCGGCGCGGACACATATTCCACACTCTTTTCTTAGAAGTCGCTTTTAGCCAACCTATTCGTGCGAAAATTTTGCTTTTGCAGCCCGCCTGCCACTACTGCCACACGTACGAAACAGTCGGCTAGAACAAAACTTTTTCAACTCCAAATAATTAACAAGGATGAGCCGTAAGCGGAAAATGCCTGGTTGTCCCAGCCCAAGACGCCCCGATTACTCCAGTTTCCATGGAATTTTAAAGGAGATAATCTGACTGAGAAACAGTTGTTCGCCACGAGGATTTGCTTATAACTTGCCGCTATAAGCGATTGTGACCAGATGTGCATGATAATGCCAGTATGGTCGATTCTAATTCCAGTTGTGATGTTGATGTCAGATTTCACGAATTTGAGCGAATCGCTTTTTTACTCCGGCACATGGCGGTACGCTTATGGCGTTAGAATGATGTTATAATCGCTGTTCAAGAATCAGGAAGAGCCACCGGCAGCAAACCTTACAGTCAAATTTAAAACGGAGGGTAAATCAGAAAATATTACAGTGATCTGGAATCTGGCAGGCAGTTTAAGGGTAAACAGAGTCAAAGTTAACTTTCAAAAGCTTTTATAACGTTTGAAATCTCTTCCACTGAATGTTTCTCACTTCAGCTTGCCTCCAAATGCTCACCTTTACTCCTACCCACCGTCGGGCATGGATCGTGAAGAGCTTAGCAGTTTTACAAGCAAGAAATAGAACACAGATGCCCGAGCAAACACGCAAGTGGTACCACGCAGTAGGCCCGCCGCGCGGCGGAAAAGGCCAGAGGCGCCAGACGGGTCAGCGGAGGAGTCGCAACAGCGCTGCGACCGCGTCCACTGACTCATCTGTTTCTATTGCCTTCTCGCCGCAGCGCGATGGGCTTTCTGTCGGGCACCCACGCGCAAATTCGCCCAGCGACAGCCCAAGAAAGGTTAAACGAGGTACAGCCCTGATTGTAAAAATTTCATCAATTCATAAATTTTGCAACTTCTCGTGTTAATAAAACAAGTTCGAGTTTGAAAAGGTTAACCACCAACCTCATGTTTGCGAAGAATTTTTCCTCCTAAGAGTTTTCTCACCAGAGGAATTACCAGTAGCCTTCGAATAAAGGCTTATAGCGGCGTATAATATTCGCGATCTACTTGCTTCACTGATCATAGTCACTCGCGCTCGAGCAAGAACCAGAAAGCCCTAGAACGTTAATATTTTTACTAGCTTGATAAAAGAAACAAATGTATGAGCTTACCTATCTGGGTACAATTTTGCGCAGCTGGGCGGTATTCAGCTTTCTCACGATCATCTTTGCTCGAATTCTGTGTCAAAGGGTTGATTGTGATAAATAAATGGATCTGCGCATCCGCCTATCAAAAACTTGAACAATATTGTGTATCTGTAAAAAGTAGAGCCACCAATTGAAAAGCCTCACAGAAAAAAGAGATTATGTTGGACTTACACAAGAATTTCCACATAACTTTCAAGCAGTAGTACCTCCCAAACTGCTTTTTGCTAGAATTTATAAAAGTCCTCGAATATATGCTTTGTATAAAGTATTTTCTTTTGATTCAGGTTCCACATTTCATCTCGTCCAGATCTTGCTCGTATAATGCCAAAAATCAAACAAGTAGTTAAGCCTGAAAGCTACGCCACAGCCGATATAACAAACACTTTAAATTGAGGCTTGTGAAAAAGCAATCAAAAAAAGAACAAGCGAAAGGGCAACAAATATTACCACAAAAATATGTGTATTAGAGCAACTGCCTTCAATATTCAGTTATTTTTGCATTGAGGACTTGCAAATCAAATTGCGCATCACTTTACTCAGCAGACTTTTGCCCAATTCTAAGTAGATTGATGAGGGTAAAAAGTGGAGTTCTGTGTCACTTATAACTTTCGAGTAGACCGCGCATTAGGAACGCTGAAGGGGTCATTTGTCAAGAAGGTGAGAAGAATAGCACAGAGATCATCGAGGGAATGCCGCACAAACCACAGGAAAGCATCAAATAAATTTGCACAACTGCAAAGTCCGGATATTCTCACCGTATTTCAGCACAAGCAGACCACTTTGCACTCACGAGGAGAAGTGAAAATTTATGATAAAAGACTAATAGCGGAGAAAACGAGTGACTTTCGGCTGGCGTGCCTTCCGAATGGCGAAGAGCGCCAGACAGTTAGGTCCTGACTCGGCCTAAAAATCCCAAGGACGTTGACGAGCCGTGAACTAACCATAAGCTTGGAGGTGGGAGGAACTGCCATAGTGGTGAGCTAATTTACAGTGTGGCAAAAGTTAAATGTATGAGATCCAGTGCCGTCATCAGTCCACTGATAAGGCGATGACGAGCGCAGGCCAGGAGAATCGGATGAAGCCGACAAGCGATCGATCAAATTAGTTCCGTCGACCTTAGGAGAACATATAAACATTGACATGCACCGTTGGCTGGTTCCCCACAACAGCTTTTATGTGGTTTCATCGCGAAAAAGAATTGTTCAACCTTTCCGAATGTTCTGAACTCATGAGTTACGAACATAGATTTTTTTTGTGCTCACCTCCAATTCGCAGAAGCAAAAACTGCAGTTCTCCCCTAGGCAATCAAAACTTGCAACTCTACTAACCAAGAGGAGCTGTCGACAAGCACGCGTTGTACAGTTCAGCAGTGTTGAAGCTATATGAATGGCTTCCATCTGTTTCGAAGAAACCTAAAAACTGATCCTCATCTTCACATCATTCATTTATGACAATGAAACATTGCTTCTTTAAATTCTTTAAGCCGTTTGATAAGATAATCTGTCAGGCAAATCAGAAACCTCATGTAATCGAGAGTAATGACAACAATCTCTCAGGAATTTGGCAGTTTTTGGCGAAACCTAGACCCCAGAGTGGGAGTAAACAGGAAAAACGCGATGTTGCAATAGCGATCCATAAGTTTGAGTGCATTTTAGGAGCTAGCGCAATATTGGTGGTACATCCTTCAAAACTCATGCTAAGAGGGAGGATCCGGGAAAATTGAAATGCCACGCACCCTGCCAGTTATCTACTTCTCCTTCCTGAGCTGACTCGCATTTTCTATAAAATGAGGATGTTCATGTACGGCTTTCTAAATGACACTGCCACGAAATCGCCCGTATCTTGCTACAGCGCAGCCGGCATTAAATGGAAGCGCTTCATAGTCAGTTTTCACTTTCCTTATTACTATAGCATTCAGGTAGCTTAACATGCTGACGACATGTCACTATGCGCTATAATCTTCTGCTTTACCTTTCCTTCCTCAGCAGTCTTTATCCTTTGTCTTTCAAAAATTTCATTAATAGTAAGAGTACATGTGTCAGAGTAAAGAACCACAATTCCAACAGGAAAAGATCTCTCTCCAAATAAAAACCAGATTTTTTGGTCTTCTAGGTGGATCTACGGAGCTGTGGTGTACACCATTCGATTCTCCATGCAAAATGCTATCGAACGATATACATCTCAGCTCCCACTTGAAACTTTCATTTTTCACCGTTTTCGGCCTTTTCCTTATCGCCGATCGCCTTCCTCAGCCCTGGCCACCCACGTGCAATTCACGTGCGCGGTGCGTGATGACTTTCCCACGCACTTTTGACACGCATAGCGGTGTATCGATCGGGCTGCCCGCCAGCTACCGAGAAAGGCCATCGGCTGTCACGTGAGGTCATCACGTACCGCGCACGTGAATTGCACGTGGGTGGCCAGGGCTGAGGAAGGCGCCGATCGGCGATAAGGAAAAGGCCGAAAACGGTGAAAAATGAAAGTTTCAAGTGGGAACTGAGATGTATATCGTTCGATAGCATTTTGCATGCAGAATAGAATGGTGTACATCACTGCTCCGTGGAGCCACCTGGAAGACCAAAAAATCTCGTTTTTATTTCAGGGCATGACGGAGAGCGATGTTTGAGGCCACACCAGGGAAGAAACACTCGCTCAAGCACGAGCGCATCAATTTTTTCCAACATACAAGTAAACTCGCTCTACGATAGGGAAGAGAGTTCGTCCCTCCCTTCTCGACTTTCCTCAAAACATCCCTTCGAAAATTGGGAAATGTCACAAAATGGCAGGTATGTTCTCCAGAAAGTGAGTTGTATACTGTTCGACAGTATTTTTTATGGGGAATTGAATGGTGCACATCTCAGTCTTCTATGTTTATCTGGAGAACCAAAAAGATCTGATCATATCGCAAGGGCATGACGAGGTGCGATGTTTGGGGTCACACTACGGAAGGGAGACTCACCTGCCACCAAGGTTTCTATGTAATTCCTACAGACAAGTATCGTAGTCTACGCCAGTAAAAGAAGTCCGTCGCTGCCTTCACAGATTTCTACATAACATCTGCTCTAAACATGGAACATGTAAAAAATGGGGCGAGGTGTGATGTTTGGGGCCACACTACGAGAATGAATGCCATATTCGTAATCAGGTCATTGAACTACCCCAATAGGCAAAATTTCGACGAGAAATGAAACTTTGAGAACTTCAGAAATGAAACTTCAGATTTTGAAAACCTCAATTTTGAACCGAGTTATAACGAAAAAAGGAAAAAAACGCGAATTCGCGTTTTTCGCGTGTTTTTTTACGTTTTTACGGCGAGTACCGTACTTTATATGCTCGACTTTCATGAAAAGAAAACCTTTTCCCTGCTAGAGGCTTCTATTAGGACTCTAGCGGTCAATCCGCCGACTCTGAGACTCTCATTCAGTAGTCTGTGATGAACAGAACAATGGTAGTTGAAACTCTGCCCCCTTTGCCACTTTCTCATGCCTTGGTACCTTCAAATTTTGTGGTTGCTAGTTGAGGTGACGATTACCCCCTCCGCGTTTTTCATTGTCCAACGGAACCCATCGTTGTTCTTTGCGCAACGGGTGGTTGAGATTGCGTTGGACTAGGGGTAGGGGTAGTACTAAAAAAGCATGATTAATGGTCTGATCTGCATGTTTCTCAGTGGCTTCGCCGGAAGGTACCCATCCTATTTCTTTGTAACATTCTACCTATGATTGATGTTTCCCTCTCTCGGTTTGATTTCCTATTGTAATCTATTGTGATTGTGGTTCCCACGCTTCATTCTGCGTCTATGAATAATGAAGTAGATAAATAACCAAATGAATAAATAAGTAAGCTCTCGATAACGGTCACGTTTTCATATTTAGAAAATATTTTTGTGGTACGGATTGATAACTACAGGAATTCGGTGACTTCCCAATGCTAACCGAAGGTGGAATCGACGAGGAAGACTTGAATGCAAAATTTGATTTTACATGGTTACTTGCATATTTTAATCAAAACAAAACCGTTATGCATGCAATTGCACCAAGAATTGTGCACAATTTCGTTAAAGAAAGAGCTGTGATCTCGGTGAGTTCACTTTCAGAAGCTCGGTTCTCACAGATATATTTGCCAAGTGAATCGAACAAGACCTTACATTCCGTTCCTATCGGAGCTCGTTACGTCATCCTTCGATTGACATGCCTGATGCCCAAGGGCAATGGTCAAAGCACTAAGAGAATAATTTGATTTATAGAGAGTCTCTTCTTCTTCTTCTCCCTAGCGTTAGTCCCGCGCAGTCGCAGGGTCCGCTGTCTTTGTCAGTCGTCGCCACTTTAGTCTGTCCAGGGCGTCCTCTGCTGTGGCCATGACTTCACTTAGATCCTTCTTGATCACATCTCGTCACCTCTTCTTCACGGCTCCTCGCGGTCGCTTGCCTTGCACTTCGAAGTCCATCGCTGTTCTTATCGGGTGATCCTGTGGCCTCCTTTGCACATGCCCATACTCGCAGACGCTGTTCCCGTACCTTCAGCTGGGCAGGGGCAGTCTGCATTACCGCTCTAACATCTTCGTTTCTAACTCTGTCCGGCTGTGGCAAAATAAAAACAAAACGATTGATAGAAATGATGAGGTGAGAGAGGTGTAATCAGCAGGGTGGAAGATTCCAAGAAGAGTTTTTAGTGAGAGCACTCCGTAATCAAGTGGAGTCGTTCCAGTTGCCAACATCTGTGGCAAATCTACAGCGGGAATTTGACCACATAACAGTTCCTCTATTTTTTCCAATTGTTTACCGAAAAACGCGATGTTTTTTGTTTTCACTATTCTATCGTGAACGATAGATCTCAAACCAGAGACTCGTGAGTGGAATTTGAGCGTTATTCTTCCGTGGACAATTCTTTTAACTATGTGATCCCACGAAGTGTCATGATGCATTATTGTGGGCGTTTGTGCACTCCAGTACTCCGCACTGATTGAATACTCCAATCACTAGAAATATTCCTGATTGGTGAGGTCTGTTGAGCCAGAACTCTATTCATAGCACCTTGTGAATATTTTGGCTCACTGTGAAGGCATTGCGTCTATCTAGGTTCTCGCACATGCTGATTCAGATGGTGATCAGCATTTTTGTCGAGAAATTCTGTGGAGTCCGGCTATGGTAATTTCGGGGGTGCGTCTATGTATACTTATGATACGCCCTGTATGAATATGTTTCACACGTTGTGTAGGATTCGGACTAAAGCAAAGGTAGTGGACGTTATCAAGCGACTATTAAAGAATAATGCATGAGTTCAAATACCTACATATTCATTACGTTGCTCGCAATTATAATGTAGCGCTCTCATTGCTAAATGTTTGGGTATTAATGATGGCTGACAGTAAGTGGCATTGAGCGATAAGGGCATTTATGAAAGTCAAACTAAATTGAGTATGACTAGATCTACTACAGTAAGCTAACCAGATTGGTCAGAGGAGTTGCTCAACAAACAAGCACGTTTCACTCCTAATCCACATCACGAGTAGCATGATTTTCGAACAGGTATGAGATTTGGGTTTCTTAATAATTGTTAAATTCCATCAGAGGTGAAAATTGGAAGCTCACCAAGTGACACATTCTACGCTCGCTATGAAAGCAGCTGTATGAAATTGAGACAAGCCTTATGTTTGCAGAGCTATGATAAAAATCAGTTAAATACCATGCACTATCATTGCACGTATTGCACGGTGGGCTTCAGTGAATTTGAAGAACCGCTGAAGATAGCATCAGACTGCTAACGTATCCAGAATTCCATGGTGTCATGTTCGTCTGATGTCTCATAGCTTATCCAGCTTCAGCGAAGCCTGCCATGGGATGCACATGATATCATGCAGAGTTAAACTAGTAGGTGATAATTGGGATGATAACTATGTCATGAGCATTGGTTGAAGGCGGATTTCACGATGAGAAGACAGCACATTGGAAAGTATTTTAGTCAGTGAGGGACGAAAGAACAAAGACGGCAGAGAACCCCATTAATGGGACCCCATCCTTGCCCTTTGACTTGCGCATTTATGCGACTCTCATCTGTACTGTCCACTTCGACGCTATGCCCTCTGCTGAAAAGCTAGTGACTCACAATAAGACGCGAGACGAAGATGAGGGTGAGGGCGTACCGGCTAATAGCGCGCCAACTGGGTCGCGAGGAAGGCCATACTAGATCGCCGAGGTATATCCTTTGGTGCGAGTTGCGCGTCGGTCTTAAGGGGTCTGGTCTCTCCACTAGACAGGTTTCCCGTTCTTCGACCTTGGTCTTATCGTGGGAAATCGAAACAGGAAGCGACCACCCTACTACGAATACCTTGTTTTCCGCTCGTCAAGGTGATTGCGCCATACTTGCTGATCTACGACAAGTGTTCGAGTTCTTTACTTGCCACCGTCTTTGACAGAAGGACCCTGGAGACATCACTCTCTCTGACTAGGGGCCTTACCTCTTGAGTCCCCGAGAGCACAAGTCGGTCAGTTGTCGAAAATAAAAGTGATAAGCGGCAAAGTCAGCGAGAAGTGAGCTCTATTTTGATTTTCTTCTTCCTCTGCGCTCACTTCATGTCTTTCGCTGTTCATTATGAGGTCTCGTTGTCACCTTGTAAAGTTTATGACTTCCATACTGTGCTCTCAAAGCCGTCATAGTAGGCTGTGGTCTCCTGTTGCGCACTCTAAAGCCGCGAAAACAGCACATTTTTGTGACCAGCTTGCCCTACCAACCAACAGGATTGGTCTACTTGAACTTATTGTGCCGTTGAAAAAAAAACGACGGCATTGATCCTCGTGGCATTCCCACAAAGCCATGTATACGGATAGTGAATCGACCTACAGTTACACATACTCCTCAAACCTGTTGAAATATTTCGCGTGAGCAAAGACGGCAAATAGCTCTCTGAATAATCTTAGGGAAACACATAAGAAAATGGAAAAGATTTATGTAGTGTTCGGAAAAAGAACTTCAGAAGTTTAGCAAAATCAGGGACGCAGTAAACCTGTGAATATAAGCCTTTCGTAATACGTATCTTTGCAGTTTTATCCATCAAAATCTCTGTTCTCCTTCCTGAAAATGCCTTTCTCACAATCCCAAAAGCTGCAGAAAACGTTCACGGAATTCCTTATCAATTTGGTATGAACATCTCCTTTCTTTATTTTTCATTCCTGAACATATAGCAAAATTGGATCAATACAGAATAGATTAGCATGGCCTTTGCGTAAAGATGACACGCAAATTCGTGAAGCGTTCCAAAATTTTTCGCCCACTTCAACTTCCTACTCTTTACAGTGCACTGTAAAGAGTAGGAAGTTGAAGTGGGTGGAGTAATATGAGTTAGCGGGCACTATACAACGTGTGCAGGGAGTGTCAGGCGTGAGCTAAGCTTTTCGACTCACAAAATAGGGTAGAGCCCGGCGTTGCCCGACGATACAACAGTCCTTATACTTCGCTCAGCGGTCGTGGGTATTTCGGTCTGTCTGTCTGACCGAAATTTCACAGCTCCACTCCATTTGCTTCAAAGCGCCTAAACTTTTAGAGTGTATAGGAGGCTTCACATGAACACATGCTTGGAGGCGGGATGTGGTAACCACTGATAGGAGCTGTTTGCAAAGGTCGGGATTTCGATGTTACCAATATCGTTAAGCCGTTTGTGTCAACAGTAACATTTTTGTGCTCGCGTATGTTTTGTATTACATATATATACCAGATTAGTCCCCCGTCAACCGCCGGGACCTTCCTTTCCTGCGCAAGCTTTCTATCCTCCGCTATCGTCCCTTCCTCCTGTGACACCAACACCTC
The DNA here is from genome assembly GCA_036418205.1 of Ostertagia ostertagi. Lineage (NCBI taxonomy): Eukaryota > Metazoa > Nematoda > Chromadorea > Rhabditida > Trichostrongylidae > Ostertagia > Ostertagia ostertagi. The sequence goes on from MU868522.1 coordinate 101,003, forward strand.
GTGGAAGTGACACGTATACAACACAATGGTGTTTCAAACAGTAGAAGGGACACGAATCAGGATATGAGGTTAGATCTTTTCGCTTCCTTCCTCATCCTCCTTCCTCTCGTCCACTTGCCCATCAGTGCCACTGCGGAGGCACATGTGAAATGACGCGAATGTTGCCTACAGCAGGTGTTTATATAGCCCTGAGGTGTTATCACAACATATCCTGCGCTACAACACAATGATATCTCAAAGTCCTGTAAGGTTACCGATTTAGTTAGCGGTTTGTTATTCATGAGCTTCCTTTCTCACTCACTTCTTTTGCGGACACGGGACACACACTACATTATTATATAAATATATCGCATGTCTATTTGGATAAAGCGCTAACTTTGTGTGTCGGTTTGTGTATTTGTATGTGTGTGTATACATACACGAGCGCAAAAATGACCAGGGACCAGAAAGACGTGTGAAAGAAATTGGTAGCAGCCGATAAGAAATAATGGGCATCAAAGTGTGGAGCCCGATTTCGTAGAACATTCGCGGTATTAAACCTTGGCTCTCACATGTGCTAGAGGGAAACGGGAACACGGAAAGTATGCTGCAAAAGTGGTTTGATCGATAATGGGTAATAAGGGAGTTTAGAATTTTAGTACCACTAATTTTGTTGTAGGCTCCGTAGTGAAAGTAAAACCCTAACTTTTGAACGTTACATGAGGGGGAGGGGGTCGGACGGGGACACCGATGATGAGAGATATGAACTGATAACCGATAACAAGGAATGATTAAAAAAAGTGATAAAGATAATGGGCGTGTGAATGCATATGCCTCTAACTGCAATCATCACTGGCAAACGAGTAAAATGACGAGGTGTTGGTAAGTGACACGATACGGTAAGTGCACTGATAAAGTAGTAACAATTGAGTGTGCACTCTGGTGAACTCAACTAGCTCCTTAGCACGTGTATAAGTTCCATTCCTAACTTTCACCAAAAGAGGCAACGGAAGTTTAGCCGCTTTACTTCTTGAACTCAAAGGCAAGAGTCAGGATCAAATTGATGTGGTAATCCCACTTAAATAGAAAGTAGGGATAGCTGGTGAAAATGTAAATCAACCAAAATACGAGCCTTCTTGCTCTACGCTGCGAAGAAGTTCAATCAGCAGGCAGGGGGTCAGGAAATAATGTGCGCGCGGAGAGTGGTGGTGAAGTTCAAGAAGAGAGAGAGTAGCCGATCAGGCTAGTAGTAGTAATAGCCGTCAGATCAGAGTCTCTTAGAAGTCCTTGGCGTCTAGCGTCTCAGTGACGCGTTCCGATGTATGAAGGTGGGTGTGACCGCTGCACTCATATACCTGGCTCTTCTAGCCACGGTAGGGGCTGAATAAGTGGGTCTGAGCCCAAACTTTACCTTCAAACCGATTGCGAATTTCCATCAGAGCTAGGTTAGATGCTAATTAATTGGCACTATTTCGCTACACCGATACTAATGATGAAAAATTTATGAACCACTGAGCAATCCAAGCTCAATGTCAACGCTAAAGTCTCATGTAAGCACCGCTTTAGCTCTGCACGCTGCCATGCACATGCAGTGGTAGGTTTCCGTGGCTGGACAGTCTGCGGAACTGCAGCTTTCACCGCTGAAGAATTCAGCGCTGAAATGCATCGTGTAATGCCTATCTGACCTTTCCATAGCCAGCTCATTTCCGCTGAAGGTCACCGCTTGATAAGCGCGATAGAGTGCAGAGCCAAAGTGGTGTATGCAGGCAATCACCATGCGCTCAATACCATTATGATTTAGCGATCGAATAATATTTGATGCTAAGATGAAACAGAAATGCCCAGTGATAATTATCGTACTTCTTCAAACTTCCTTTTCACACATCCGCAGGAAATTTGGGTAACGTAGCGGTCAAATGGAGTATGGTGCCGACGATGGAACGCAAATGAAATAGAAAGAAATGAGTCGTGGTTTTTTTTCTTGTATTTAGTTTGAAGCGTTAACCTTACGCACGAACATCCTTATTAGCAGGGCTTAGCTGTCACCTTTTTCGGAACACCATCAAATACGTTGGAGCCGACGCCTTACTCCCGCTGGGACGCACACTATGATTTTCGTGAAGTTTGAGTTTCATCGACTCTTATCGGCCATTATCGGCTGTTATCATTTTCGGTTTACCACTGAATATGTTCTTGTCTCAATATCTACATCACCAGGCTTGCTCCTCCCGCTATCGCGCGCATCGCAGGGGGAGGAACCACGAAATAGCAGCATGACATACTCCATCAACCACCTCACTACTGAATGTGTTATACCTTATACCTCTTCTTTCCGGCGCATGGCAGCACCACATTCTCCCTTGCTTCCTCTTCTCCCCCCACTTCCCTCCCTCTCCCGCTCTCCTTCTGCTTTCCCCTTCCCTCTACCGTCCGCTGGCTCCGGCTGCCCCGGCAGCACCATGTAGAATGAGGCTGGGAGTGATTCTTCGGTGTTTTTGTAGCCATTATGGGTGTTATCACAATCACCACATCAGGTTAAATAATTCGACAACATGAATATAGACCTTACTCTTAAAGAACGGTCGTTCTTTCCCAGTCTCTCCTCCCCCACCTCCCCCTTACTCCCCCTATACCTTCCTCTCCGGCGCAGGACAGCGCCATGTTCTCCCTCCCTTTCTCCTATCCCCTTCGTCACACTACACACAACACCACACACCAAACACACACACGCACGCACAGAGCACACACGCACACACTGCACACAGCGCACACACGCACACACACGGCACACGCACACAGCACACACACCGCGCCACACAGCACACACACACAACCAAAGTTTTCTGGTATTTATCTTTATCATTATATAAACCGCTAACTTAACGTGTCTTTTTATATGGATGTATGTATGTATGTAGTATGTATGTATGTATTGTATTAATGTATTGTATGAGATGATGTATGTATGTATGTATCAGATATTATGTAGCAGTATGTAGGTATGTATGTATGTATGTAGGTATCGTTGTATGTTATGTATGTATGTATGTATGTGTTTGGGATACAAGGTATACAAAAAGTAATAGTGTCGTAGTATGAAAATTCCATGATAGAATAAGAGAAATTGGGCGAGTTGGCGCGGTGGGCGGCGGCAGTCAGGTGGCGGACGCGGAGGAATGGATGTGCTGGCGATGTTTCAGATGTGCGCGGAAGGGGCGGTAGGGGGTCGTGAATTACTTACAATAAAATTTTGTGAAAAAATAACACCAGAGAATGGGCTGGTTGGGGCCCGCTGGTGGCGGAGGGTTTTGGCGCGCGTTGGTCGCGGGAGCCTTGATATGGTCTAAATACAGGGAAGGTCCGTTGGCCAGATGGTGTGTGCCCACCACCCGGTATCCGGCGCGCGCCCGCGGCCGTCGCCCTGAAACCTCCCTTGCAGCTTCTTAATTTCTGGCCATGAATCGGTTGAGGACGCATTCCTATTTCTGTAAACGAAACCGTGTTCAGCTCCTTCCAAGAGTCGACATATGGACGGAACTATCACATTCTGCTCATAGCATTCGAATGATCGCGACAGACACCGTTATTTTACAACCGAATCAAAAGCTTTTTTTTGTATCTACAAATGCCAGGCATACGGGGGCTCTGTTACTGCTTACACATATCGAGTGCGGTGCGGAGTAACCGCTTCGAAAAAACCGGCTTGTTCCGGCCTCGTGACGTAATCAGGTCTTTGAGTACGCATTATAGGATTATGCATTGCTGAAGGTCTTATAGATTTGACCACAAGCGGAGGATCATGAAGCCTACGTTAGGAAAGGACTAGGTCCGGCGGTTTGAGGCGGACAATGCGGTATGTATGAAGGTATAAGCCAAAAATACAGCACTCTATGGCTGCAGCAAAGCCACTAACGATTTCGGTGGTACAAATATACGCACACACACATACACACATTCCGACACTTAGCAACAAAACTGGACACATTTCAACTTAAAGGACGAATTCAGGATTAGAATGAAGGTTGAAGGAGAAGTAATTCACCTAGTTGAGAGACCCATGGACCTCCTAAGGGTGCGGACTGAACAATTAGCACCGAAGGGTTGACCTCGGTGACCTATTAACGCTCAATCTTGACGCGGTTGGTCAGTGCCCACCGATCATCTGATCACTCGCCGCAGGTATATACGTGGCGAGTGAATAGATAAGTGAGAGAGCGTAGTGTTGAAGAGGGCACAGCGATGATAGCCCCATCAATGGTGAAATCAACGGACAAGGAAGGGTACCACCATTTCTCGGGTTCAGAGCCGTTTCTCATGGTTTTTCCTTCTTTAGTGTACTACTCACCATCGCTAAGTTAGTTTAAAATGGGATGCCTTTCCAGCGTAAATTCGTCCTTTAATCTGATGCATCTTTCGAAACAAGATTATAATGTTTTCTCTCGGCGTTTGCATACCGTAACCCGCGTCGGCGCCAGAGCGTGGTTGCAAAAGTGTGAATATCTGTTGAGGAAATCCCCGACAGGGGGGTCGCATTTACAAGTGTGGGTCATGGGAGGTCGTAATTGCGGAGGTCATTAACGTCAGTGGCATCGTGGTGCAGATTGGGGTAAGAGGATATAGCAGCAGAAGGCAATAATAGTGAGAAAACATGGTATGTACCTGTTCAGCCACGCACGCGACTGCGCGCATCACATGTGGGATTCAGTGAGACTGGACAACTCGCAAAATATTAGGCACGTGGCCGAGAAACCAGTAATAAGATGTTTCAAAAGTTGCGTCAGATGAGATCCAAAGATTGTCCAATTTCGCCGAAGATTATCGCGTAGTAGGCGCAGTGCATGCGGAATGAAGCTGGTACTTACCATGACTTCGTAAACATTCAGCATTCATGTCGAGCTCGGATGATTTAGCGGTCTATAGAATGTTCACAATTAGGGTATCGATGAGGGAGTGAAACATGATCAGTCAATCAGCATCTGGCCTAGCTCTGATGGAAATTTGCTAATGGTCAGTTCAGAGTTGAGTGCCTCAAGTTCCTTTGCTTTTTTAGGTGAAAGCTAAGGAATTGAACATATTCACGTGCTAAGGACCTGGTTCAATCAGAATGAGCGCACACTCAGTTGTCGCCATGTTTATCATTATAGTTGACGCTCATTACCACTCCTGTCATCCACCATCAACACTTTGCTCCCTTGATCGTTTGCCAGTGATGACTGCAACGAAGTTGGGATATTTGCGTTCAGACGCTCCTTATCGTTCCTTATCATTTGTTATCAGTTCACACCGTTCACCATCGGTGTTCCCGTCCCACACTCATGCAATGTGTAGGATTTAGTAATTTTCTGTAGCCACGAAGACCTCAACGAAATTAGTGGTACTCAAATCCTTACTTTCCTTATGAACTGTTACCAGTTGTTTTCACTTTCGATCAACCACTATCCGTGGTTCCCGTCCTATCCCTCATGCAATTTTTATGAGCTAAGGTTCTCCGTTACTGCAAAGGCTGCAACGGAACTCACGGTATCAACACTTCGACGCCCCTTACCAATTTTATCAGTTGCCACCACCTTCTTCCAATCACCCTCTTGGTCCCTGCCTCACCCCACATAATATTCATGAGTGCGAACATCATAGGGTCACTGCGAAGGGCGTTGCGAAATGGCGACGTTAGCATTCCGATGCCCCTTATCAGCCCTTATCATTTGCTATCACTTTCTTTCGCTCACCATTTGGGTCCCATTGCTACCGTACACAATATTCATGAGTGCTAGCAATCCACTGCCAACGCGAACGGCGTAACGAAGTTAGCGACATCAGCATTCTGACACCCGCTATCAGCTTATATCAGTACTTATCACTTCCCACCACCCATCGTCAGTGCTCACGTGCAGTTCCCTATATGTATACCCTAGAAATTTGAGCGCTGGGACCAAGGGGAACGAAGATATGAATTTCCTGTCAGACAGACAAACACACGCACACGAACGCTCAGCGGATTAGCGGATATAGTAGGATTCTTTGCAGGTTCAGTCGCTCCTTTCCTCCTGAGAATGAAGTATTTGAAAGTGTACAAGCATTTCCTCAATCAACCGCCCGTTTCCTCGCCCTCAATGCCTTGTTGAGATTAATACTGATGTTAGTGACGCTGTCGCAAAAACAGCAATAGTTGTGGAAAGACCCTGCGCAAATGAAGCTGTCCTAAGATTATAGTAGTTACGAAACGTGCTTACTACAATACAGCAACTGTCAGCAGGTCATAATCCTCATATGTACAACACTTTCATTAGGTTCTACAACTTGAGTGGAGGTCGGATTCAAGGCCTATACTGGGACGAGATCGGACGATGGTGATTGCCCCAATTGTTCGCTTTCGTTGGGAGAATTTATTTCAGAAGTATTTCGAGAGTTGCCAACGAATAGACTTGCAATGAAAATTCGTGAAAAATCCGTGAAATCTCCGTGAAAATTAGTCATGAAGTCGAAACACTCGTCGATCAAAACAAAGCAATGCGATGGTGAAAGCAAACCATTCGTAAAAAAAGACTTATTAGCAATTGTGTGTCAATGACAAACTGGGAGAACTCACCTCTATTCAGCGAGTACGGAGCGAAGGCTACTATTAACAAAGGAATCCTGGAAAAACAAAACATTCTCCTATTGTAACAGCGGCGATTGTTGACGTGTACCCTTGTTACACGAATGATGACCTTCAGGAAAAAGAAAGAAAAATAATGAGCAGGATAGGCAATGGAAGTGCCACCGAATTTAAGAGGCAGCTAATTCCTCACGCGGTTGCGGCGTGGCCTACGCGGTGGAGCGATTTATCTCAAAAATTTGCCTTCTCCCCTTATATTTTGATCTTTTGGTAAGCTATTAAGCTTCGAAAGAGCTCCGATTGCAGTTTATCACTATCTTAGAAGTTGCTCTGAAGATACCCTATCCAGTGGGAATTTCCACGTCGAAGAAACGTCGAGGAACTTGAAATACTCTCGGATTTTTGCTGTTTTCAAGACGATAACTTTCCTGTTTTCCTATTCGTCGGAAAAATGTGGACAGTGTCAGAAAGTAAAGACTCGTTCTTTCAAACGGTTGCCTGATATTTTTGAAAACTTACTGATCATAGAGAAATCTACGTCGAGGTAATGTCAAGGAATTTTTTCTCAGAAACCAGATTTCGTCCATATCACTGCTGTTTAATTCACTGGAACCTCTCAAAATGCCTTAGGTACGCATCGCTCCGCTGTCGCTGATTCAACTATTAGGTTGTCTCATAAACAGTGTCGCTTTTTTTCATCCAAAAAATTTTCATCTAAACCTCCATGCTTTTACATCGTGTTGTGCACCATTCGAAAGAGAATTGTCTGCTCTACAAAATGCTTTGTCCCACTTCCACATTTCTTCCAGGGTTTTCAAATTTTGGGCCTGTGAAATGGGAGGTCCGGCCTACAAAAATGGCCACACCTGAACAACTACCCTAACATTATCTTGCCTTTGGGAGAAATCAATCTGTTGATGTACCTTCTACTTATGCATGTCGCTCTTCTAATCATTACACTACTAGTTTTCTACAAATCTCGTCGTTCATTTCCAGAGCTGTTTTTCAACCCAGAACTCCGAACGAAATCAGACACATTAACCTGCTGACTAGATCGTAAATTTTTTTATGGCCGGCACGTTGAAGAACTGGATGAATTTGAAAAACAAGTCATGGACTAAGTTAGGTCAATGTACGACCTGGGTTGATTCATCATTTCTATAGAGATAATTTTTGTTCAAAGAAATGGTGTCACTTCCGCGTAAGCACCTAATATGCGAAAACATCTAAAAGTTCGAACTAAGTTTCAACAACAAACAGAGCAACAAAACAAATGAGCGAGTAGAGCAGAAGAAGTGCTCGTAAAAGGAACAACCATATGAAACAATGACGTTTACGAGGAACAATTTTAATTTGAAAATTGCTATGGCTTATCCGTCAGCCAAATCGAAAAGAAAAACGGCAAAGCTTTTTCGGCAACCTAAGAGTGGAATGATTAGAAGAGGTCATGGGTAAGTATTGGGTATATCTTTGGTTGATTTCTCCCCAGGGAAAATAAAGTTACAGCCAGTTGTCGGTTTGGTCAATTTTTGCCGGCGAAACCTCCCATTTTGCTGGCCTGAAATTCGAAAACTCTGAAATAGCGGTGGAAGCGGAACACAGCATTTTGTAGAGCAGACAATTCTCTTTCGAATGATATATAAAACGATGTAAAAGTTTCATGATTTAGATGAAAATTTTTTGGTTGAAAAAAAAACGACATTACTTATGAGACAACCTAATAGATACGCTGAGCGCTATTTGGTATCGGTCGAGTATACGCCATGCCGCCGGTCTTCACTCGTATTTTAAGTCAATTGAAAGGTGTTGTGTGCACATGTTGACATGCTGATAAGAATCGGCGTTCTTAGACGTGATTGGACGTGGAATTTCTTATAACCACGGCTCAGCCTCACTTGCTTGCTCCTTCCTTTTCAACGCCTCTCTGGCAGCATTGACGGCTCCGTTCCAGGCTCGGCCGCCCTGCATTCAAAACTCAAATGCCGTTCTGGCCCGTACTAAGAATCATCGATCAAGCAGAGTCCTGTAGCCCGGGAGTCTACGGGGATTCCGCAGCCTCTATGGCTACGAGACTCTGCGCGGTCATGCTACTGAGTGCATTGGCCGAAACGACTAGGCGCGCACTTACTGATTTCTACATTTTGAGTTCGACACAACGTTGCTCTCCTCCTATTGGATTTCGTTTTCTTTAATGTGAAACCTGCAAAAAATGAATCCTGTTACGTTCCTTCCGGCATTGAGATTTCAGTGAGAGAGATAGAAAGACGCCCCTTCCCACTTCTCTGAAACCTGGATTCCACGACTGGCGACTGCTCCAAATCACCACCGCTTCCCAGCTACCAATGCAAGTACATTTATGTGAAATTCTCTGCGCACCGAAGTCCACTGAACAGAGCCGGGAAATAGAGCTGCTAGTGGTATCATTGTGTCGCATTCATATTGAACTCATCAAGTATTAAGACATTAAAACTACTCTGGAAAAAGCTTTATGATGCAAACATTGTTGAAAGGGCACGCCAAAAAGGCAAGTTGATCAAAGTGTAATGCACCTGAATAGGGCAACGTGGCCAGGGAGCACTTCATTCCAGAACATACTTATAACCGAGTACATTTAGCATATTCTCTCGTCTGAGGACAATTCATTTTCGAAATTGACGACGCTAGTCACACTATGACGCCGAATCACATATCCAGTCACATTCGAACTTAGCGCCAACATCTACAGTGCGTTTCAAAAGTATAAAGCCACCCTTGAATGAAGCTGTTCCAAGTTAGAATGAAGGTTCCGTGATTTGATGAATAGTTTATCGAATTCAGCACGCTCTAAAACTATAGTAAACTTTGTTGTACAAACCACTATAAGCTAGAAACGGTTCCATAAGAAGATTTGAAAAACTCCCCTGTTTCAAAAGTATAAAGCCACCCCGGGCGAGTAGGCAACAGCGGTAAAAATTTTTGTTCCTGGTAACTCATTTGGAGTTCTTTGGCCATAATTAGCACAAACACATTACTTCTTCAATATATCTCGTGAATCTACGTTTTCTTTGGAAGAGCAAGTTCGAGCGAGGACGTTACATCGAGCTGCCCATTCAAATCGCTCCATTGCTGCTCAACTTGGACGTTCTCATCGACATTTCTTGAGGAATCCACTATCATAAAAGGAAAGATCCCTGAAAGGTCACGTGTTCTGGCTTGAGTATTATATCCGCCATGTTAAACGATCCCTTTCCAATTCTACTGCGACCATCAGTCAGATCCGATACGAGTCTTCCCTTTTTGCTTCGAAAAGTCCATCTGGAGGGTCGCTAACTCTGCTCCAAATATCGTGATGATCGATGATGACATAATCCATGATGAAGACTCCACGTCCGGAACAGCATCAAAAAGCAGCTCGTCTCGAACTCGCTCGGAGGAAACATGCGAAGAAGTTGGGGTTTCGGTAGGTGATTCTACGTGGATAGGGAGGCACTTTATCATGACGTTTAGTTAATGGCTTGTAGTGTTCAGTTCATTTTCTGTGGTTGAAAGAACTTCAACTTGGACGGGCCGGATGGTCATCACAGATTATGGAGAGATTTTAGCAAAGATCCGCTGGTATTTAGCAGGAGAAACTTCGGTGGTGGCGCATAGATGGTCTGAGCTGCATTCTACAGCGATGCTGTGCTCCCTCTGTGTTCCGTCTCGTGTCAAATGGACCCCAGTGAGAATCAGGATGCTTTTCTCAATGATCTTCTCTCATTTCTGTGTGGAAGTCGTCGGCAAAACTTCATCTTTATGCACTATTACGCCACCATCCATCGCAGCCGGTCCACTCAACACCGGGTTTACGTCAACAAAAGCAGTGTACTGGAATGGCCTGCTAGCAGCCTGGATACAAATCCAATAAAAACACCTGGGGTATCATTGTCCGACAGATATACGCGTATGGAAAGCAGTACAGTAACGTGGGAGACCATCGAGACGTTTTCCTACCACCTGAACCCCGCTATACTTCTGAAGCTCACGGATAGTATGCCAAATGGTCTATCGAATCTCACTTCTAAAAATGGAAGTCACGCTAGTTACTAATATTTACGATGTTCACTTTTTCTCTGGAAAAATAGAGTTATGTTGCAAGTGGCTTTATACTTTTGAAACAGATGATATTTGGAAATCTTCTTATAAAAATGTATGTGAATCATTTTGTTTCCTGAAATAAAGAGAACAATGGTTTCCAAACACGCTTAATTCGATAAAGTTTATGGCAAGCCATGAAATACTCACCTTAACTCGGAAAGTTAGTTTTCATGGGTGGCTTTATACTTTTGAAACGCACTGTATTTCGAGAAATTCATAGCTCTTATTACCTTGCTCAAGGAGGTCTACAATCAATCGAGATTTGAGAAAAGGAGCTTGCGATCTACGCAAGCGGGAGAAGTACGGTGTGAAGGAAAAAGACTGGTCAGAGTACTCGCAGCATACCTGCCAAATTCTTATGCGATAGGGGAGAGTGTTAAGCAAAACGTCAAATCGTGATTGACAAGTTGAGCAGATTAGTAAGACGATCCGCGGTGCTAAAGTCACACAAACGATTTCAAGAATGTTAGTGTGACTAGCGCAAACAAAGAGAAGCCAAGGACGAAATTTTGAGCAAACAGTGCTGCATTTAAACTAAATAAATAGCCGCGCAAGCCCTTTACAGGAATCAGTCGAGTCAGAAATGCAATGTTTAAGGAATAATTCAGCAAAGAGAGTGCAATTGAAATTGTTGCATTTCAGATGAAATTCATTGCTGAAGACATAGGCGTAGACTTCGAAAAGACCAACGCTCCACCAGACATCTTGGAACTGCGGAATTTCATGAAAAAGCTCCATTCAGTACCCATACCAAATCTGTCTGCAATAGTAGAGCGCACCACCTTTTACAATGAGACGAACTTGGTGAAGCTAAGCGAGGTGGACCGAACAGTTTATAATGTGAGTCTCAGAGGTTTATCATATTAAGAATGTAACTGCCGAATCTCGTACTCTTGATGTTACTTGGAGGAATTATGACATCGTCGGTCGTCGCGCGTCTATTTTCCCCGAAGAGGTTCTTTTAGCTCGTGAAACATAAATTGCCTCTAAGTTTCGTGCGTTGATGAAGAATTCTACCGTTGGAGTAGCTCGCGTCCTGTTGTTCCTTTAAGAGGTCTGCCTGTTTCTCCACTACATAAATATCCCGTTTTCCGACCTCCGCCTTCATCGTGGAATACTCCTTTAAGGCCACGAGTCAGGATTAGGTGACCATAGAAGGCCTTTCCATCACTAATATTTCCAGAAATGCGCTCAGAGGGGAGATGCCACACTCCTGACTCGAGATTGCGCGACGTGAAGGCCTCTGGCCTACTACTTACAGCGATGGGTTCATTTCATGAGCTGGTCCCGCCCACCGCGGGATGTGGTGCGTGGCTGGCCTAACGTGTGAGATCAGCTAGGTTGATCGCCGTATTAACCGATGGAACGGATGGCATATCCGGAAAACTCGTTGGACGTGACCCTCCCCCGAGCAAGCCTCTTTCATTCGAAGGGAAGGGGTGTCGATTTTGGTCTTGTCGACGGTTTTTTGCTTTTTTCTTCACTGTCGTTCCACCTCCCATCTCTTCACTCAATTTCAGGCGCCACAAAGCCCAAACACGAGCCTTACTTTTGCCTCTAAAAGAAGAATTCATGATTAGAATGAAGGTTGAAGGAGGAGTAATTCACCTAGTTGAGAGACCCATGGACCTCCTAAGGCTGCGGACTGAAGCGCAATTAGCACCGAAGGGGTTGACCTCGGTGACCTATTGAGGCTCAATCTTGGCGCGGTGGGCCGGTGCACGCCCACCGATCATCTGATCACTCGCCGCAGGACTATACGTGGCGAGTGATTAGATAGGTGAGAGAGCGTAGTGTTGAAGAGGGCACAGCGATGATAGGAATTATGCTCAAATCAACGGGCAAGGAGGGGGTTCCATTTCTCGGGTTCTGGGCCATTTCTCATGGTTTTCCCTTCATTAATGTATCACTCACTATCGCTAAATTAGTTTGACATGGGTTGCCCCAGCGTTAATTCTTCTTTTAATTCATGAAGATAGGGAGATAAAAATGTTGCGCCAGCCCCTTTTCGCACCGACACAATCCGGCTCCTTCTTCGGTGTACATTCTTTGCGGATATTGCCATATTGGCTGTCTTTAGCAGCCCCGATCAACTTCGGGTTTATGTTTCACATCTTCCCAGGTGTTCTAAACCCATCGTTGCGTGGATGTGTACTCTGAAAGGGCGTCTTTTGAAGCAGTGGAGGGCCTTTTCGCAGTAATAGTTTCACCTCAGGATGAGACCATGATAAGGTATTTGAAAAGGTGGTTGATAGTATGCTCAGTGAGTTTGAAATAAGGTTAGAGTGCCTCATGGCAATAACAACATCACCGAAGATCGGCATCTCATCCCCGATTATCGTTTAGCGTTTATTCGTTTTTCCTCCAACGCTCCATGCCCTCCAGGTCACTGCAGTACCATGTAGAATGACCAACATTGCGCTCAGGATGTCGCTAATCGTAAGACCAAACAGTGCAAGAGTGGACAACAATTTTTAAATTTGTTACATGCTGCTCGCGGTCTGGCAGGCTCTTTGGAAATGAAGGGAATACGCTTCAAGTTGAACTTTTCGAAGTATTGTAACTTATATCAAAAGCAGAACCAGATCAGGTTTCAAGTTTTCCACCAACTGCGTTTTTGCTGCCATTAATACAAAGGAGCACAGCGTGCGACACGTAGCCAGAGGCGTAAAGATGGCTCTAGGCTCGGATGTCTCTTTCGCTATTATTTCCCTTTCAGGGTTTGGCAAGAAGCCCATAATGAGGTACGCGAATGAGGTATCGCACGCAGCAGACCTTGAGTCTTTAGAGTGTCCAGGTGGGGTACCCCCCAGGAGGCCCGTCGCGCGGCAAAAAGACAATGTCAGCGGACGAGTTGCAGCGCGTGATGTGCTGTGTAGGACGTGCAATTGGACTCTTTTGACTCCACGCGAAATCCCTATAGTGCATGCGCGACTCGTCCGCAGACTTGGCCTTTTGCCGCGCGACGGGCCTCCTGGGGTGCACCCGTCCAGGTGGACGTTTACATCAATATTTCCGTGTTAGTGGTGTTTGACAAGGACTAGAACAAATTGCTACCTTTGATGTTTGATTCTGCTGGAAGCTATAACCTTTGAATCTTGGTCTTTCCCATGTGATGTGGTCCCTAACTCATTGAAGCGTTCAATCGTCACAGATGCGAGCCTTCAGAACCTTCTGTCAGTTCAATTCGAACATTCCCTTGCACTTATGTTGTTATTTCGTTAATTTCCAAGACTGCACAGGGTTTGATTCGATTAAGCAAACCCCGGGATTAGCCCGACTAGTAGGAAGGACTCCACGGAGGAAATTGCAAGGTCCGTACGCACGTGGACCACTCCAGCCCCGTCTCGAAAACTGCGCGGTTAGGGCGCTAGCCCTTACGGGCCCGCAACCATCGACTCCCGTTCTAACACATTCCACCCGCTGCGAGAGGTGGTGTGATCAGGGTGCATTGATGAGAGATCACCGTATTCTCTCAAACGACGTGCTCTTTCGCGTATTTTGTCTTCCTTGTCCGCCTTGTCTCGCCACCGTACCACATTCTACCCTACTAACAGTTAAGACCTTGTTTGCAGCGTTTCAAGTATTTCTCTTGCTTTCCTTTCCACTTTCAGGTCGTTCCGCAACTAGGCTATCACCACAAAGCGCTGATAGCACCTGTTGAATCCCGGAGTTTGCCTTTAACATGATGCTCAGAAAGATAAACTGGAAAGGCCCACAAGAAGTTATTTGACACCGCGCACTCGCTAGTCATCGTTTTTTGACCCACACTGGAGTCAATAGCCACTGTCAATAACCAATATGTATGTAGGGCACATCGAAGACATGGATGACAATAAGTACAATAAAAAGGAATAGCTAGAAAGGGTCAAAAACGAAGGCGATTTCAAAGAAGTACTGCAAAGCAGAGATCGGTGTCCTGCTTCACCTCTCACCCTGTTGATCATCGGCTTGCTCGACGGGCGTGAGCATCGTCTCCATTCGTCCCTCTCGCGTGTAAGGCCGGTGTCATAGTTTGCGAATCGAGCGAATCGCTAGAGCTGGATCCAAGCGTTGCACCAGCGAATTGACCGGTGCACCAGCGAGTCGAACTAAATAGGTACCAGCGACTCAATAGTGGCGGGACCCAACGTTTAAAGGAAGCCCGCCACTTTCGAACAATGTCACGTAACACTGGACCTTTTTGAAAGTGGCGTGACTTGACAGTGGACGGTACTTGAGAGTGGCGGGCTTCCTTTAAACGTTGAGCCCACTGTTGAGTCGCTGGTACTTAGTTCGACTCGTGGTGCATCGGTCGATTCGCTGGCGCGAAGTTCGAATCGCTGGTGCAATGTTGGATTAGCTGGCGCAACGTTGGGATCCAGCGATGTGCTGGCAAATTGCTCGATTCGCAAACTATGACATCGGCTCAACAGTGCTGCAGTGGATTCTGCCTGCTCGAGAGGCGCGCAGTGATTTATTTATTTCGTTCGAAGAAAAAACTTTTGTTCTTCTGATCATCTGTCTCACGGTCGTCTTAAGTTTTAATGTCGTCGCTAGAAATCCAGTCGGTAAGCGCTTTGGTACAACGGTCATCGAGAAATGGCATGAGTGTACGGCCTGGTTGATCACGGATTCCTTGAAAAAAAAACGACAGCGCTTCTGATCTTCATCGTTGGTGAAGTCCAGGACTGTAGATTTCCTTCTGCATTTGCGTGAACAGGGAAACTCCACTGCACTCTCCTTTCCACATTGCGTTCAATCACGTAACCTTGCTCGTCCTGCCTGCGCAGAGACAAGTTCTCAGAGGCGTAAGGTGATCTATCACTTCATTATATAAACCAGAACTTTGATGTGTCGGTTTGTCGGTGTGTGTGTCGTTCTGTCCGCCCGGCCAACCGCTCACTAAACCAGGGAGTACGAAGGGCAAAACTTCGAGATGCTGATGTCACGATAATGATAACACCTACAGCGGCTATATAAACACCGATCGAGCACACTAAGTCTCACTCTACATAGTGCTGCCATGGCAGCAGGGTGAGCGGGGGGGGGCTGGAGAGGGGTAGAGGGAAGGGGGCAAGAAAGGGGCGGCTGGAAGGGAGGGGAGAGAGAGGGAGAGAGGGAAGGGAGAGAGGAGAAAGGGAGAACATGGCGCTGTCTGCGCAGGAGAGGAGGGTATAAAGAGGGGAGAGGTAAGGAGGAGGGACTGAGAGAGAACGACCTTTTTAAGAGTTAGGTCACATTCATGTTGACGTATTATTCTAACCTGATGGGTGATTGTGATAACATCCACAGTGGGTACAAAAACACCGACAAACGAGCACACTCAGCTTCATTCCACATGGTGCTGCCGGGTCAGCCAGAGAGGGGAGGGGACTTGGGGAAAGTAGAAGAAAAGGTGGGGGGAGAGGGAGGGAAGTGAGGGGAGAGGAGAAGGGAAGCGAGAACGTGGTGCTGCCGGAGGAAAGGGGTTCAAGGAGGTGGATCACATTCAATAGTGAGGTGGTTAATAAATACTTGAGATTGTGAAAAAGTCCTGAGCCGATTTTTTGAAAGCTCCAGAACTTTCGCCTATTGATCGATACCTAGAATCTGCTACGCGATAGACTATCGCTGTCGACCATACTTCTCCGCAATAGGTATATATTGCCGGGTTGCCTTCTTTAACTTTAACAATGATGGCGATTCCACAAGAACACTTTCGAGCGATCATCTTCAATGAATGGCGCTGCGGTACAGGAGCAGTGGGAAGCGTCAACATTATCAGCATCGCATTGGGAATCGACACCACTTCCATCATCAATGCCAAGCTCTGGTTCGCAGTCTTCGAAGGAGGAGACACGGCTTTCAAAGAAAAGACAAGCTTGGGAAGCCCACAAAAGGTGGAAGACTCCACAGTTTTCGGCGCTGTCGAAGAGGATCCGGACGTTAGCACCGGCAGCCTTGTGATAAAACTCGGGTGCACCCATCCCACATTCCTCGGTCCCCACCACGACTCGCCACAGGAAAGTGCTGACTCGATGGATTCTACATGTCTTGACCGATAGCACACGGCTCAGGCGGGTACCCATTTGTCAGTTTCTCCTTCTTTGCCCGCACCGAAAGAGGTTTTTGGAAGGCGTGATTACGAGAGATGAGTGTGGAGTCCTATACGATTCTAACAAGCGGCTCACCTCGAAAAGAGGGCCGCCGACACAAGCAAAATCGGACGTCACCCCAGACGCTGCATTCTTCTTTGCTACCTCTGGGATTCGTGTAGGAATGGCTGTATTATGAGATGCTCTCCGTAAAGACATACCGCTACCGGCGGCATTTACGCCAGTCAGCTCTAGAAACTAGCGAACGCTCTTCAACAAATACGACCGAGACGAACTTCTGTCCACCAACTCCACGATGACGCCAGGCCCCACAAAGATAAAGAGACCCGTGCAGAATTGGAAGAGCTGATCTGGGACGCGGTTCCCCAACCACACTATTCCCCTCACATTGCCCTCTTATAACTTACTCCATCCCCTTAAAGGATCCCTAGCGAAGAAAAATTCACCAAAGTTAAAGAAGTTGGGAGAGCGGTCAGCGATTTCTTCGACTCTCAGTCTGCTCAGTTCTGGGAGAAGGAGGTCGCTGACCTGCCCATTAGGTGGGACTCTGTAGTGAGTAACAATGGTGACAATATTGTTGAGTAGATTCCATTGTACGCGGAATAAAAAAGTAAAGCACAAAAAAGTGTCGAACGGCTCAGGACTTTCTTACCATCCTGACAGATACGTCATGCTGCTATTCCGTAGTTCTTTCCTAAACTGTGATGCGCGCGATAGCATGCGAAGCAAACCTGGGACCGTAGTAAAGTCCCCTAAACAGCCAGTCTATAATTGGCCAATAGGTCGCGTTGACGTCGCCTTCGTCCGCACCTAAAAAGCGTTGCGAAGGGCGGGAATGTTGCGCTGACCTGCCGCAATGGGCGAGGTCTAGGCAACTTCTTAAGTGGCCAATGTATAAGGTGGCACTTTGCCTAGACGGCGAACCTGGCAGGGAAAGGAGAAAGTGCATGGAGGTTGCAGAGACGCAGAGTGCCATGTAGAGGGCGACTAAAATGTACCCCTGAGTACATTTTAGTCGCCGTCTATCTGCGTCTCTTTAATCCCCATGCACTCTCCCCTTTCTCTGCACGTCATGCATTGGTCGCATCGAGCGTCTGCGCGTCCCTGCCATGCGCAGGGCGCAGGGAAGAAAGGGGTTCGAGGAAGGTGTTGAGTGTATGCAGCGAGAAAGCCACTGGAGCTATCGATAATACTGATAACTTTCGGCCAATAAGGTGATCAGCTGTCCCCTGCGGTGTTCCACTTATTGATCGTGTTATCGCTCCTTCATTGGTCTTGGGAGCATTTCATCCCTGTACAATCATCTAGGCCATGATCTCACATTTCAAACACGTCGGTTGGCGCAGTGGGTTCGTTCCTTGTTGACATCGCGTCGCTCACGGGATCAACTCTCCATGATGCTCGATGCTTGCAACCCTCATAGGTTACTACCTTGCTTTCTACATTTCTTTCAAAGTAACCCAGCAACGCTTTGTGGTGCAGTGGCAAACGTCGCTCTCATGGGCGCTGCATTACATGGCTCAAGTCCATGGCGATGCGACTTTTGCTAGGAATGTAGTGAAGTTCGCCATTCATAGCGGGGTCATCTGGCTGTCTTGCCTTTCATTATTCGCCGTTCACGGCCGTAGTTCACCACCTTCAACTCCCAGTCTATGGCACTTTACTACCGTCCCTGGTAATAGCAGAATCGAGGAGGCAGGCAGGAAAGCGTATGTTTGTCGCCTTCTTTATTACACCCATCCTACTATACAGTGCGTCTCCTAATGATTCAGCCTGCCGAGCCGACCGGGGGATGATCCGTTCGGCCTGTCGTATCTTTCTAGGTTTGCCATTCGACGCATTTCGCTTTAGAACAGAAATGCAACGAAGAACACGGGATGATATGAGATAATGCAATCGATTTCAATATCATTTCGCATGCGTTGTTGTCCTTGGCCCAAATTTTCACTTGGCCGCGACACACTTCAGAGTTCCTAGAAATGCACGGTAGATTTTCGAAGAAACGTGATTATCAGTACTCGGCATTTCCATTTCAACTTTCATTTGCATCAAATGTTGTACGACCGCTGAATTGTCCTGGCATTCGATGCATGGTATTCGTTTACAGACATACTTTAGTTTCGTACTCCACCGCGTGTATCAAGCGGACGGCAAGCTAACGCATTTAATGAAGCGACTTGTTCCCTACCGATGGATCCCAATGCTCCACCGACTGTCCAGCTCCACTGAAGTTTGATGTCATGCGCGCGGTAGCGTGCGGAGCTAAACTCGTATACATATAACCGGCTAAGTGTGTCTGTTGGTGTGTGTGCATATTCGAAGGGAAATTCGTAGCTCGAGTCATAGCAACGAGAGCGCAGTGGTTCTTACAAATGTTATAGGGGGTTGGGATGGGGTCACAAGTAGTGAGTGGTATAAGTTGATAGCGGTTAGTATTAGCTGATAAGGAGGGCTAGAAAGCAGGTATCGCGTTTTGCCGTTGATATTGACACTAGAGCGTCCTACCCACAAGTGTTACGTTGGGTAGGACGGAGACACCGTTGTGGCTGCCAGTAACTGATAACCATTGATAAGAGCTGGTGAGGGGCTAGAACGTGTGGCCAATTAATTAAGCTTGCGTTGACACTAGAGCGTCCATACTTAAGGTATTATGTGGGGTGGGACGGGAACATTACTGAAGGGAGACTGAAAGTGACTGCAGCTGATGAGGGCTGACAAGGCCGGAATACGGAAGTCCTCAATTCAGTTACGAAGCGTTGGCACGTTCCTACTAACAACTTCTAATTGTAGTGGTACATGCGCATTGTTTCGACATAACCAGCTTACTCTATAGAATTTGATTGCATAAACTTAAGCTAGTCTTCAGCAAATAATAGGTTTTGATAGTTTTGTCCTAATGCGAAACTCAGAAATGCTGCACTTATCGAATCGCTACTCCTTTCGGACCTTCGAATAATGGTAAATGTAAATAAATGATAAGCATTAGCTCCTCACTTATGTAAGTGGGTATGCTCTATTTTCCTTTTGAGCCTGACAGCACGTGAATCCTATGCACCGCTAAATTATGTGAAGTCTAGAAAATGCTGAGTGTAAATAGAATTGTGCAATATGTACAGGGGAAGCCAAAAAAGAGACACTTTGCCCATGGCGCACTCGTCAAAGTTTTCGTCGCACAGAGTGCCGCTGTTGATGAACTTTCAACGGCAAAATATCCCTTAGATGTCCTACCATAAGTAAAGCAGGCCCTCTTCAACTGCCCTCACCGTCCTCAAAATATGACGTCACCTTCCGTCGCCGCTGAGCCCAAGAAGGCCCGAAGTGATCGTTCCAGGCTTAAGCTGCTACGGAATTTTCTTTAATCGGTGAAGTGACGAACTGCTACCTAGGGACAGCTAAGCTCCGATGATGACCAGGACCCCTTTCGAACAGCTTTCAGATAACTACGTAAAGCCCCATGATCGCCGAGGACCAGCTGAGCTCAAAAGTGCATAATGTTCTCATGACAAATTGCGATGTCCTCGGTGCAGAAAGATATTATAACATTCATTGATAGGCTGTGATGTGCCCTTTAATACTAAGTTGGGAGCAGTCGGTTTGAGTTCAGCAAAGTGTGATTAATACTGTCTGATATGTGAAGTCAAGTGTCATTTTTTTCGGCTACCCCTGTATAGCAATTCAGCTCCAGACGTTATCACAGCATTCTCGATGGACTTCGGCGGAACTGAGAAAGTCTAACACATTCAATTGTGGGTGGTTACTGGAGAACCTCATGCTGCTATTCCTTGAGCCCCCAGTTTCACTGAAGCCAACCGTGTGATGCGCGCGATAGCGGGTGGAGAAAAGCTGGTGCTCTTATACGCTCCGCGGGCATTCCCTCCTGCTTGATTCTGAAACTGGGTCGCTCATCATGCTTATTTCCGACCACGCAGCTGAAGCGTTCGATGATTTCGTTTCGTCGATTGTGAACGGAACATCAGGAACCAGTCTGTTCTGCTCAAACGTCGACATTTTTGAATTCAGCTGCAAACCGAGCGTTCCACATAAGCTGTCGGAATTAGCCAGCATTGGCTCTGTTTACTTGGATTTGTCATTATAGGCACTATGTCGTCAGGGAAGAGGAGATGGTATGGCGCTACATTCCAATGTGTTCGCGTTTCAATTGAGACATAACTTCCCGGAGACGGTGCTGAAAAGTTCGGGTGAGATGGTGTAGCGCTGTCGAACCCCCTTATTTACGTTTACATGCGATGATGACCTCCTTGAATTTGAATAAAACGGAAAATGGCGACTGAACACACAAAAAGGGAGCGATCACGATGGCTTACACGTGGATCGTTTAACTCCGCGTTATCAACTGATAAGGTCGGAGACAGATAGTGGTTGGACGAGTATAACCCTATGGTAGATACGATATGATTAGACAACAAGGTACGGCTGCTTAGAATGAGGTGCACTCCAGCATGGAAATCGAACGATAACGATAAACGTATTGATATATAGCACGCTGCTGTTGCGTCCCCTTCCACGTCTGATAAGGAGGTGCAACGCCGAACCGCAAGTGGGTTTCGGCGCTCTATCATGCCGTTGATAAGGCGCCAATGCCCCTGAAGCGTCACCTGTCGTCCTATTGGGTAGAACCCCTACCAAATCCACTATATCATTTCCCATCGTCTCCATAGGAATTTCCGTGACCACTTCCTTTAGATTTTTTTCTTTCTTCGGTGTCAACCTTACTTCACGACTATGCTCTCATTTATTGACAAGTGTTCGTTATGGTCGCAAGAAATCTCCCATCCAGAATCGACAGTTTCCGAAACTGGCAAGTTTTGATGAAACTCTCCTTGTGGTCGTACTCAGCGTTGGAACTTTCATTCGGAGGGAGCCACATTGGTTTTTTGCGCGACACAAAACAAGTCTGCGAAGCTGCAAGCACTATCAGCTGAAAGTTGCGCTGTCACTTGGTCTCTTTATTTATTCTTGGTGATCCACCGGAGCACCTGAGCGTGAGAGTGGGTCAGGTTTCAGCGGTCTCTTGTGCTGTTGAGCTGCGTCCACCCTTTGCTCTTCTACCGCTACCAGAGTCTGTTTACTTGCTTTCCGCGATAAACATTCCAATAGGAAGGGCGACATTTAGACAAAAAGTTTGCTACATACTCAAAGATGCCTTTAGAGCACACTAATCGAGCAGATTCGGTTGTCCTAGCCTGCAGGAGTTCCCGATAGCCTCCATTCATGAATATGGTGTCCTAGAAGCGACCTTTGATAGGTAACGACAGAGATTGTACCTCTATTATGCATTAACAACCAGCAATAACCAGTTCACTTGAAGTGTTTTTCTTCACGGCTAGAGCTACTCTACGATTCTCTCTGAAGCAATATCGGCCGATTTTTCTGGCAATTGCATTAGGTCTTTTGGAGCAGTGAATTTTTCGACTGGCTTGGCTATCTCTGTGTCCCAAACAATAAATACAGAAAACAGTCGAAGGCATGTAGCTACATTCGCCTCTACGGAAACTCTCGCACATCACGTCGATGTGCGAGCTACTTGCTGGACCATGAGGACTTCATTGCGCTCTAGAGAATCTGTAGAATAATGGTTGTAAGGTTGCTGTAGAGCTTACAAAGAATTCTTGTATAACGAGTAAGAATGCACTGGTTCTCCAGGGCTTGAGCACCGCTTCAAGTTCCAAATTTTGAAGGCCTCTGTCAAGTGAATTAATGTGAGACATAAAGCATCTCGAGCTCTCCTGATACTTCGATGAGTCTCACAAGTGCGTGCATGTGGTGGATCTGCTCAATTCTCCATCCAGTGTTCTGAGGATCCTCTTTAGAACTCGACTGAGTACTTTGTGAGGCTCAGAGAGGACTTAAGCCGTTTGGACAGAGCGAGCACCGGAAGTAAGCGTAATTACAATGTTGGGTCCTGTAGTACCACGTACAATGCGTGACGCATTTACGCGCTGAAGCGTGTACCTTTTTCCTACTTCTCATTTTCTTTGCGCTCTCCCAACTGAGGGAGAATGCTTCGAGCATACTCGCCAACTATACTGCGCGCCGTTTATGTATGAGGTGGAAGATGGCACATACAGGGGTGGCCAGAAAAAGAGACACTCAGCCCATGGCGCACATCATCGAACTTTTCGTCACACAGGGAGCCGATGTTAATGAAAATTTTATGGCGTTATACTCCTTAGTTGTTCCTCCGTAAACAGGAGCAAGGACTCCTTCACTGCCCCTGCCGTCTCCAGAATACGACGTCATCTGCCGTCACCGTCGAGCCCAACGAGGCTTACCGACATCGCTGCGACCTGAAGCTGCTACACAATTTCCTAAGTGAATTAATTGTTTTCCCAGAGCCATTAGCTGTGAATGTGCCAAACCGCTTCTGACCTGCGTAGACGTCGTAATCGTCTATGGTATCTCAACGACCTCGTTGAGATCGTACCGCGCACAATGCTTCCTTGGGAGAATCTTCTGATGTCATCGGTGTAGAAGGCTGTTGTGTAGCTTGTTGGTAGACTATAACGTGCTCTTCAATATTCAGTTGGGGTCATTTGTTGGTTTCGCGACGCGTAAATAATTCCGTTTTGAATGTTGAGTGAAGTGTCTCTTTTTTTGGCCACCCCTGTATGTCAGATTGGCCTTGCATAAGGTGGAGCGGCACCGGGGGACCTCCCTCGGACTGCGCGCACAGCGTCGCAGCGCGAGGGTAACGCTGCGACGCTCCTCCATTTTTGGATTGCTACCCCAGAGCACAGGGGGACTGGTCCGTAAGACTGGTTATTAGCTGCATACCGTAACCCTCTCGACGTTGCGCCGGGGCGCGCAATGTCACGTGTCATCGAGTTTTAGCTGGTGTCAGAGTCCGCGATCCATCGCAGGTTTAGCTGATTATCGCGGTTTGCGCAATTTTCGCGATTTGAGCGACTTTCGCGACGGATCGCAAAAATTGCAAGCACCCTATTTAAACATTTGAAACACTGAATGTGAAACAAGTAGAATTATGAGCAGTCGTCATTCAGCCATCACTATCAAGCAGAAGTGGC
>MU868522.1:124915-138052 GCA_036418205.1 Ostertagia ostertagi
CACACGAAGATGGGAAAGCACTGTTCACCCTTTACTGTCCCACTTTTTCGATAGTGACTGGATTTTTTTCGGAGTTTGTCTTCGTTGTTAAACTTGGCTAGCAAATTATTCACGGGTATTTTGATCCGTAGAACATTAATAAACATCTGTCAACCTTATCGGTCCTGCCGGTGGCAACTGCCACCACAAAAATCAGAGGTCCACATCTCCGGCGCGACACATATTTCTACAACTCATTTCTAGAAGCCGCTTTAGACAACCTTTTCGTTCCGAATTTTGCTTTGCACCCCCGCTGCCCACTACTGCACACGTACGAAACAGTCGGTAGAACAAAATTTTTTCACTCAAAATAATTAACAGGGAGGGTAAAGGGAAAATGCCTGGTGTCCCAGCCCCAAGACGCCCCGATTATCCAGTTTCCTGAGAACTTTCAAAGGAGATAATCTGACTTGAGAAACACTTGTTCGCCACGAGATTGCCTATAACTTGAGCTATAAGCGATTGTGCCAGATGTACATGATAATGCCAGTATGTCGCATTTAATCCAGTGTGTAATGCTGATGTCAGATTTCGCGAATAGAGCGAATCGCTCGATTCACAAAGTCTGCCATGGCGGTACGCAATAGGTTATAATGATGTTATAATCGTGTTCCAAGAATCAGAAGACCACCGGAGCAAACTTTCAGTCAAATTTAACAACGGAGGTAGAATCGGAAAAGTATACAGTATCCTGGAATGTGAGGCAGTTGCGGGTAAACAGAGTCGAAGTTGAATTTCCAAAAACTATTCTAGAGCGCTCAAATCTCTTCCACTGAAATGCTCCCCTTCAAGTTTGCCTCTCCAAATGCTCACCTTACTTCTACACCGTCGGGCAGCTAATCGTAGAGCTAGTATTTTTTACAAGTAAGAATAAAAACAAATGCCCAGAAAACACGCAATAGGTAGCCGACAGGAGGCGCCGCGCGGCGAAAAGGCAGAGACGCAGACGGGTCAGCGGACGAGTCGCAGCGCGTACTGCAGTGATTTCGCGTCAAGTTAAATAGAATGTACTATAGTACGTCCCACATCACACAGCACGCGCTGCGACTCGTCCGCTGACCATCTGCGTCTCTGCCTTCTCGCCGCGCGATGGAGCCCACGGTCAATTCGCCCACGACAGCATAAGATACTGATAAGTACCCTATTTTCCGGTGTATAAGCCCCCGCTAGTATCATGTAAAAACACCTCCACTGGTGCAGTGTACTTGAGTACATCTAGAGTCAACCGTAACATGCCCATAGGGGTAATTCGATATGCTGATCACGAAAACGACATTCGTTTTTAGCGGTGGCGGCATCTGGCGCCAGTTGGCGCCACCTTGTCACGACCCTTGTTTTCGCCAAAATCGGTGTAAACTTCAGTATAGGGGTTATTTGGGACCCTGATTACGAATATGACATTCGTTTTTGGCGTTAACGTTGTTTAGTGCACATGTCTCGGTTGGAGAGCGCAGACGAGCAGAAAATAGGCGTCAAACAGCGCCAGCGCCTATAATGAATGTCATATTCGTAATCAGGGTCCCAAATAACCCCTATACTGAAGTTTACACCGATTTTGGCGAAAACAAGGGTCGTGACAAGGTGGCGCCAACTGGCGCCAGATGGCGCCAGCGCTGAAAATGAAAGTCATTTTCGTGATCAGGGCATCGACTTACCTCTATAGGCAAATTTGCGGTGGTTTCTAAGGTGTACAAAGTTACACTGCACGAGCGGGGGTGGTTTTACGTGAAATCGGCGCGGGCTTATACACCGGAAATTAGGGTAAGCCCTATTGCAGAAACCTCTCATGAATTCAATCAATCATAAATTTGCCACTCCTAGTTTGAAATAAGTTCGAGCTGAAAAGGTTCACACCAACCTCATGTTCGAAGAATTTGTCCTCAAGAGTTTTCTCACCAGAGGAATTACCAGTGCCTTCGAATAAAGGCTTATAGTCGGCATAATATTCGCATACTTGCTTCACCTGATCATAGTCATCGGCTCGAGCAAGACCAGAAAGCCCTAGAACGTAATATTTTTTACTAGTGATAAAAGAAAACAATTGATGAGCTTACCTTCTGGGTACAATTTGCCGCATCTGGGGTATAGTTTCTCACGATCATCTTTGCTCAATTCTGTGTCAAAGGAGTTGATCGTGATAATAATGGATCTGCGATCCGCTTCAAACTGAAAATATTGTTATCTGTAGAGAAAAGTAGAGCCACCAATGAAAAGCTCACAAGAAGAAAAGAGATATGTTGGACTTACAGCAAGAATTTCACACATAACTTCAGCAGTAGTACCTCCCAATTGTTTGCAGAATTTATAAAAGTCCTCGATATATGCTTTGTATAAAGTATTTCTGATCAGTTCCACGTTCATCTCGTCCAGATCTTGCTCGTTAATGCAGTCAACAAAGTAGTTAGCTGAAAGCCGCCGCCGTATAAAAACACTTCAATTGAGGCTTGTGAAAAGCAATCAAAAAAGAATAATCGAAATGGGAACGTTATACCCACAAAAATATGTGTATTAGAGCAATTCTTGCTCAATATTCAGTAGTTTTGCATTGAGGACTTGCAATAAATTGCGCTATACTTTCTCAGCAGACTTTTGCCCAATTCTGCTGCTACAATTCTGACTAGAGATGATGAGGGTAAAAAGTGGAGTCCGTGTCACTTATAATTTCGAGTAGACGCGGATTAGGAACTGAAGGTGGGCATTTGTAAGAAGGTGAGAAAGATAGCACAGGGATCATGAGGGAAGCGCACAACCACAGGAAGATCAAATAATTTGCACGACTTCAAGTCCGGATATTTTCACGTATTTCAAACCAAGCAAACAATTTTGCACTCACGAGGAGAAGTGAAAACTATGATAGAAGACTAATAGCGAAGAAAACGGTGACTTTCGGTGGCGTTCCTTCCACGAATGGCGGAGAGCGCAGACAATTAGCCTGAGTCGGCTAAAAATCCCAAGGACGAAGTGAGAGCCGTGGAACTAACCATAAGCCTTGAAAATGGAGGAGCTCCATAGTGGGTGAGCTAATTACAGTGTGGCAAAAGTTTAAATGTATGAGATCAACAGTGGTCATCAGCCGCTGATAAGGCGAGAGAGCGCAGACGAGAGCATCGGATTGTGAACACCGACCCAAGGACCGAATCCAAGTAGTCCGTCGACCTTAGGAGAACTATAAACATTGACATGCACGTTGACTGTTCCCCACAACAGTTTTAATGTGTGGCCCATCGCAAAAAGAAATTGTTCAACTCCTAATGCTTTGCCCTCATGAGTTAACGGAATATTTTTCTTTAGCTCAGTAAAAAAATACGTAAAGGGATTTGGACTAAAACCTCCGATTCAAGAAAGCAAAAACGCCAGTTGTCCCCAGGCAATCGAAAACTTGCAACCTTAACCAACCAAGAGGAGTGTCGACAAGGACGGCGTTGTACAGTTCAGCAGGAGTTGAAGCTATATGAATGGCTTCCATCTGTTCGAAAGACCCTAAAAACTGATTCTCATCTCACATCATCATATATGCTATGGAACATGCTCTTTATATTCTAAAGCCTATTAATAAGGTAATGCCAACACAACAGAAAACCTCATGTCTAGGTTCGAGAGTTAATGACAACTTACTCCAAAAACGTTGAGTTATGAGCAAAACTTTGGCCCCAGGCGGGAGTGAATAAAACAGCTGCTGTGTTGCAACTACCGAATGTAACGTTTAAGCGCATTTGAATGGTAGCGCTTTATAGTCAATTCAAATCTTCCCATAACTACTATGCATTCAGGTATTTAACACACCGACGCCATCACGCGACTATCTCGGTTTTTAAATTTCCTTCTCCACAGATTATCCCTTCGATAATTTCAGCATTATTGAACGAGTACTCGGTTTTTCAAATCCGATTAAGTATAAGGACAGTCACAATTCCAAAAAAGGAACCTTTTGTCTTCAAAACAACAGAACTTCTAAAGCCAGAAAGTGTACCAGCTCTAAGCGCGAAGGCCATCGTAATTTGAAAACACACCATATGAAAAAAAAACTAACCAAGAGGGTGACACTTGCTGATGAGCTCGGAAATAGGACGTTGATGAAGGGTACCAGTGATGAGAAGAATAATGTTATCAATCATGTACGAGTATCTGAACAATTTCTTGGATAGCTAATCAAGAGAAAAGAAACATGTAAATGAGCTGAGAAATTTTTACGCCTTTCAATGAACAATTGTTTCAATTCCACTCACGTGATATAATCCAAGAACGTTGCAAGAGGCTCGAGAGCGTTGTTTCTCAAGTGAGTGAACTCGGTAACAAGTTTCTCCTTCAGTCGTTCGTCAATCACTTGCACCTGTACATGCAGCATTGCAGGTTTGGTTATAAAGAGTTAACGAAAGAAAACCAACAGTGATCGATCCAGGTTCATTTGCAAGGAAGTTGCCGTAATCAGTAGACTGTATATGTAACTTCAGGTCTGAAATCAAAAAATAACTTCAGCATAAAGCAAACACACAAATGAATAGTAAACATCAATTGTACATGATGAAAAAGGTGAAGAAAATTCGATGAAAATGTCGGGCACAAAATATAATGAGCAAACCTTCTAGAGTTTCACATTGGACGAGGTTTGCGTAGTCACTTTGTGAAAGAAGTCCTGTTTTGAATCCACGGATAAGGGCTTCCAAGTAGCCATGGTCGATATTTGGAATCTATAAAAAAAGAAGAAAATTGGGCTGATAACGACAAAAATGCCCTCGAGTATGACTGGAACCAGTGATGATGAGACCTAAACAGACATCCGACAAAACCGTTCAAGCCTTATGCACGCTGGAACCACCGAAAATCCAATAAGCTGCCAGAGAGAAATCAAATCAACAATCAAATTAAAATACAAATTCACAAGTGGTATCCTGAGAAACCTGTTCAAGATGAAAGCACAGGAGCCTCGATCAATTTTCCGACTGTGTTTTTTACTATTAGGGCAAAATTTTGAAAGGAACACTTCAAAGTGTAATCTTCGACAACTGAAGTGTATGCAACATTGAATACACCATGTCAATACCTAGAAGCTTTCTTATTGCAGAAACTCTGCAACAAGCAACTTTGTGACTATTATTGTACGATATTACGTTCCGCCACACACCATTTAGGCGAAAAGCAACAAGGTTGACGCCTATATTCTGACCCCTGATTGGTTTCGGGGTGTACTTCACTTCTCCTCAAGTCAGTTTAGTCAGACTCTGATCAGAGATGATCGCTTTTGCGCAAAGCCTAACCTCAGAGGCCTCATAGTCGTGGCAATGCTTTAAAACCTGACCTAGAGGAAAGTAACTAACCTCATTTCAATGGCGCCTAATGAGTAATAGCGCGAATTGTCGGTGCCGCGACATGCTACATACAAAATTCACTGCGGGTGTATGCGTCAGATCAGGCTAGGATTTGGTCACGGTCGATATATAGTTTTTGAGATAGGAATCGAAATCGGGAAGTTATAACATAATCTCAAGGTAAAAGAGGAATACCAATTCCCAAAGGGCACGGCTTGTGCCTCGGAGAGGGCGAAGTCTGTAGCAAGGAGGGGGAGGGACAATTCCAGAGACATGAGATTGGCGTTACGCCGCGCTCGCGGCCTTCTTCTCGATCTACAGGCTTAGCCTTATACACTTGAGTCGTATCCTCAACACGACGGCATTTTGAGGCTGCAC
The DNA here is from genome assembly GCA_036418205.1 of Ostertagia ostertagi. Lineage (NCBI taxonomy): Eukaryota > Metazoa > Nematoda > Chromadorea > Rhabditida > Trichostrongylidae > Ostertagia > Ostertagia ostertagi. Next base: position 130,639 of record MU868522.1, read on the forward strand.
CCGGAGCCACATTGCGCCCAGAAAAAGCTAAACTTTTTAGACCTACAAAACATCCCATAGCATGACTTTTCATTGCCAAATAAAACAATGTAGAGGGGAAATGGAACTCAAAAAAGTGGCAGAATTAAAGATACAGATGACGACTTCTACTTTGGCTTATGCAGTAAAATGGAGATCACGGCGATCGATAAAAGTAGGACCACAAAAAGGACGGCCGCCCTGCAGAAAATGCGCGAGGACGAGAATTGGCCGCATTGCATCGATCGCTGGTCTTTGACGAGCCTGATTCAGGGCGAGCGCGAGTTCAAACGATGATTACGCCGAACGCGGATAAATCTTGGAACGATTCCGTCGACGTGAAATAAAACATTGTCCGCAAGTGCACAAGAACGAGGAAGATGAGCATGTTCGTATTTTGAACATTATTGTGGTACTCATTGCATGACTAAATATAATGTAATGAGGCAAATCTGACTGGTATCACAAGCTCATGGCCAAATATGTGGAAGGATCCGTAGCTCGAAGGCACTACGCACGATCCGCTCGGAAATGAAGCCGCCGGCAAATAACTTGGCGATTTATTTGGGAAAGGGATGATACAAAGAAAAGCGTTGAATGGGTCTTCAGCTGCTTGAGGAGGTATTTCCGGCATGTTTAGTGTTGTTGTATCAGTCTCAAGCACAGTGTTAATTCCAAGCAACTGTCTAAAAAATCAGTGGGCCCAAATTTACCGTTTGAGTATCACGACGGTGGCTAAGTTCTACAAATTGTCACGGTTTACTACATCTCTTATATTTTGTAGCGATGATTGCTTCTTCCGTAATAGTAGTATCTAAAATCAATACCCAAAGAATAACCGAGAAAGGAATTGTATGTATTGCTCAGCTTTATTGTTCATCGATTTTTGTGCCAAAAAACGCAAGTTCATTTGCTGCCAGCGATACGGTTCATCATGGTTCCATCCCACTGTGTAGCGATAAGGAAATTGCTTGTGGTGAAATGTTGTTGGGCTTGGTAAGACCTTCTTAGTGTGAGACACAGCGTTCTTTTTCGCCAGAGTTTAACGGTGATATCTTTAAGCGCTTCAGGTCTGCTGAGCTGAGAAATACTACAAATACAGCATTCTGAACATTCTAGAAAAACAGGAGAGGTAGTGCTCCAAGCGCTTCAACCGGGTAGGTAACCACAGCTGGAGTCAGATTGTCATAGTAGTCCTTTTTGTATGAGGGTACTCATAGGGTGAATTTAATGTTTTATTTCTGAGAAAGTCATCGTTCTCAAAAAGAAGTGAAGTGTCACTACTTCTTTAATCTGTTTGAGTATTCCAACTTGATGCTAGAGTGTCAGACTTAAAGTTAGGTTTTTGCTATTTGGAAGTCCAGTATGCTCGCGTTTGGTCGGTTTTAATTGGTACCACCATAGCAATATGTACGCATTAGAAGGTCTTCGAAAAGTGCAACTGTCTCTTTGATGCCAAATTGGTGGAATAAAAGCTTAACCTTAGGTACCAGAAAAGGAGTGGACTGCAGAGGTGGGTGAGGCACTTAACATGTGGTTAAAGTACTCAAGCCCGCAGTAGTCGCGAACTGGCGTTTGGGCGAGAGAACGTAGCCTTGGGCGATACTCCGATCCAGTAGTCTCGAATACTCCGATAGTCCGTAGGCCTTCTGTATGCGTATGCGAAAGTTGCGACACTGATTCTTAATTTGTCGCATTCTCAATGGTCTACCGTGTGTTTTTTCCAAGTTTCGCATGAATCAACTCATAATTGTCACTGTTTACCTTATCTATCCTAATTGGAATGAGTTAGGGCTGGGAATTTTGGGCAATACATTTTAACCCAGAGACCCACGATTATTTTCATTCGCCCAAACTCCCGCGCATGAGGCTGGTATCACGAGTTGAAGCTGTGTTGCCGGCCTTAAAGGTGATAATGGGTTTTTCTTGCAACTTTTGACGGAGCAGCTGTAGAGTAGGGACGAGGACGCTGAACAAATTATTTTGGTGCTAACTTAGTTGGGGGGGGGCACGCGGCGGCGCGGCAGTCTGCTCACCTGGCATCTTCGGAAATCCGTGAGGCCAGGGGGAGTGTAGCCAGTCTAGGGGGGGGGCAGGGTCAACCCTAGAGGCTTGAAAGAGGATAATCCAAACGCTAGCACACCAAGTGGGTTACGGATTTGGTCTCAATACATCAGGAAATGCCATGTGAATAGGACGCGATGAGTTTGACTTGCCAGTAAGTGCATGATTCGACCAAGTTCTAGTTCTAGTTGTAGGTTCCAGGTTCGTGAATGCAATACCGATCGCTGTTCCTGCACGTTCAGCGTATGTTTGTACAAGTACCAGCGGGGAGGGGTGTATTCGGGCCGCGGGAGGTGTAGCCCAGGGAAGGAAAATCTGATATCGGCTTCAAAATGCCATCGCCGTTTCAGAGCGCATTCAGGTGCGGCGCACACTACTGAGGCGACTTGCTAGCTCCCAAGCAGGGTCGGTCCTACGTTGCTACAAGTAGCAACGGGGGGTCGTACTTTGATGAGTTTTTAGAGGGGGGGTCGTATATTTTGATGAGTTTGTAGAGGGGGGGGTCGTACTTGCTTCGATTGTGAGAAGTTGCATGAGGTGAGGGAGGAGTGGCGCGGGAGAAAATTTGCCGTTTCAGCGCGCGTATATACCCCCCCCTAGAAAATGAAGCGTGGGATTAAAGGTAGGAGGGGGTAAATTGGTGGAAATTTAGGTAATTTTTACGGTTTCAGAGGGACTATATACCCCCCCCGCTCGACGGCATTTTTGGAGGAAAAAGTGGGCGGAGTTTTGAGGGTTGAGTGGTAGTGGAAGTTAGTGTTATAGAGAGGAATATGGTGGTCGAGGTGTCGAGAAGGGGTCGTACCAAATCCACCTTGGGGGAGGGGGGTCGTAAAAAATTTTCGAAAAGTAACAACGATAGGGTTGACCCTGGGGGGGTGAGGGCAGTCACTTGACATGCGTGAAAAGCTGGAATGTTCGAGTTTACACTGTCTCGTTCGAGAGAGCCCAGGTGAGCAGACTGCCGCGCCGCCGCGTGCCCCCCCCCCCAACTAAGTTAGCACCAAATTACTTCCCTCTTAAGTAAAGAACTACTACAAGACTCGAGCGTGAGGTAGGATGCCTCTCGTGCACTTGCGGATAGAATGTTTTATTTCACGTCGACGGAATCGTTCCAAGATTTATCCGCGTTCTTAGCGACCCCCCTGTTGTGACCAGGACAGCAGCAGCAGCCGGGGGGTCGCTGTCGCTTGCGTCTGGGAGGATCGACGAGCGCACTGCTCGGATGCACCCGGCATGGACAGCATCGCCCGGGTGTTCACGGTCGGAAACGGCTGTAAAGCGGTCCGTTATGACGATGAAACCACCGTCGAGGTCTGTTTTTGTTACCATTTCTTGGTCTCAGGTTGTGTACGCCATGCGTTTTGAACCTGTCGTTTTTTGCTCTGTTCATTATTTCTTCTACTTTACATAAATCTTAAAAGGATCCGTTCCAGTTTACGGCGAGAATATGCGGGCGCACAGTCTGCTCTAATGCAATTTGGCTCAATAGCTTTAAAGTAACGAATGTATAGCTTTAATCTTTACATTTATTTCTTCGTTTTTTTTGATAGGTATTTGTTCTGTTTTATGACATAACATCTATAGAAAAGTGGATTCACCTAGTGCGGCAGCTTAGGACAAGCCTAGGAAGGGAGAAAGGCAAGATTGCTTCACTAACCGGATTTTGGCCTCCCTTCTACGGCTTAGTCCTAAACCTTTACACTGGGAGAATATGTTATCCGTGGTTTCAACTACAATGAGCGCTCTAAACCGCAATGCTCCCTCGGCGCAATGTGCCTCGGTGGGGCAGTCTATCGGCCAGTCACCTAGGAACTAAGCCTAACGCAAGAAGGACGAATTCCGGCACGCGTCCACGCGGAATTGAAAAATGCTTCGGATTCCCGTTCCTTGCCTCCGAAGTCTTAGTTTCCAACGACTTGAAAATTTTCGTGAACCTGACGCAATTACAGGTGCCCCGCCCCAAGGCACATTGCACCACCCCTCTACCATAATGAGACCTGATCTAGAACTATTTACTTACTAAGGATGCACTGCAGTAATATTTGCTCGCGGAGAATTTTCGTTTGCTCTAAGTCCATACATTTTCTTCTCTGTGAATTTACGCCTATTATTTATGTCTGTTTACGCTTTTTCATGCTCTTTTTGAATCGCTTCATTTCATCCAAACTGCCTTCTTAATCCATTGGGTCAATGAGCCATGCGAATTAAATGGGCCTGAATTGTTTGGAGGAAAAAAAAAAAAGCATGGCAATTGATCAAAAATGAAGCCAACAAATTGCTTTGGGGGCCAGGAATTTGGGAGAACGAGTTGAAGCAAGCATGGTTCGGCGTAGCCTATCAAGTTATCTCGCCTCACAATCTTTGTCATACGAGTTGTGTTGAGTGCTGTCGAGCTGCAGAAAGTGCTAAAGTGCGACGATGTTCATATCAAGGGCAACATGTCGGTCGTAAATGTTGCATTCCACTTCGGACCGTCCCCGACGAACGCACTGCCTTCCCCCAAACATATAGTTTTCTAGCAGATCCGCGCGTTAACTATTATTCTGGTGCCATTTGTTTTCGTTGTCGTTAATGTGGTGTTTTTTATCGACGGTGTGTGTGTGTGTGGAGAGAGATAGATATCAATCAAGCAAGTTCGCCATATGTTCGGTATTCTGTGTCACCTTCGGGCATTTCCTGAGTGTAATTTTCTCCCACATGCGCAGTTTGAGTGGCCTTTACTAATGCGAATGCGCTTGAGGTAGCACTGATAAGTGACTTGTTGTGAGCACAATTATACAGTTGTATTTATTAGGCTATCGCAAGATACAGGGGCACTGTGATGGCAGTGCATTTGGAACGCGTAAAACATGTTAATTTTGTAAAACGGATAAACAGATAATGCCTCAGTGCGCGAGGGAACGCGAGGGTGCGTGAGCCATTTCATTGCTCCATCAATTTCTTGCCCTTTCTTGGGCCGATTTCCTAGAGTGTGCCCCCGCTAGTAATTGCGACAGGCACTCTTAGTGAATAAAATTGGATTCACGCAGAATAATATGGTCAACCGTCGCGCTTACACTTCCAAGAACTTCTGCCTCAACACCCCCCCCCCCACCAGCACTATCAGCCTGAGGACCTATCAACACTATCAGTCTTAGGAGGTTCCCCTAGTACAACCCCCTCCCCCTCTATTGAGACCAGTCGATACACTCAAAGTTCTACCATTTTTCACTTCAAAACTCAGAGCGGGAGCGAGGGGAGAGGCGTGAATGTTTGATGAGCGCCAACTACCATAAGCGCTTTGTTGAAACTCACAAAAATCGCCCAAACCCGTCGAAAGTCACCCATTTTTCACGACCCCAACTATCAGAGGTAGTTAACCTTGCTTGGTACCGAATGTGGCCCCTCCTTCCCGAAATCAGAAATGCGTCCCCTTAATGGACGGTGACCATGATCTACCCCACCTCATATCCTTCTCGAACGTCAGTTCACCTAACTGAGGACGGCCACAAAACGCCCCCCCCCCACACCCCCCTCCTGCGGCTTGCACGGATCTTCCGTAAGCCATCTTTTGTGGAGAAGTAGCGTCCACTCATGGGTTGGGGTATACTATTATTCCACCAGAACCCGCGCTTTCTTTGAAGTTATATAAACAACTCTTGCTGATATCTTCACATTGTTTACATTTCTTCTTATTCCAACTGTTCATCACATGTTGGTCTTGACCTCGTGTGACACAAAAAGATATGCTTCGAGATGATAGCGTGCTACCCCAATTTTGCCCGTGAGGCGGGCTCTAAAGTCTACGAGCTTGGAGGAATTGTTTCACAGTTAGGGGACACCTTACAAACGGGCCGTATTGCTATCCTTCCCGTACGGGTATGTGAACACAAAATCTTCTAAATTCATTTGGTACTCAACGACATAGAGACGAGACAGTCTTAAGTAATATCTGCGTTGAAAAGTTTGAAGAAGTTTCTTTTTTGGAGGAGTATTCCGTTGAAAAGATGGAGAAATTCAAGGGGTTCCCGTCATTCTCTTCCTGTGGAAATTGTAGCATTAGGCCCCAAAATGCAGAAGCGCCACAATCCTGCTAAAACCCTCACGAGGTGTTTTCCATGTCAATCTGTCCACTCGAAAAGGCAAACTGTTTAAAAAACGCAGCAGAGTCGATCCGATCTGCTGCTCAAAAGAACTTTTGTTGTGTGGTTTTGTTGGTGTTGATAGGCCCGTACGGTTTTCCGCAATATTTTCAAGAGAAGCCACGTAGATGGATAAGATTTTTAACTTATAGCCCTTCTCAATCCCTCCCCCATCTATCCTAAGACTCCAGCAACTACCCTAGTCCATATCTTTCATCTCTACGAAAGTTCGCCTAGCGGAAAGGGGGTCGTAAGTTCTCAAAATTTTGAGGAAAAAGTCTAAATTTCTAAGTGTTCATCAGCTTGGAAAAGAAGCATCACATTTCCACTTCCGCTCTGCTGATGTCACCCTGTACTCTTTCTCCGCCTTAAAAATCTGAGTACAACCCATCTCCCCTTCGGTGAGGGTTCTTTGGCAAAATTCGAGTACAATTGTTATCGTTTTTTGGGTGATTAATTTCTTCGTGGACCGTTACCCATAACCGAGTAGGTCCCAAGCTTTGGATTAGAGTAGACGTCAATAATTACATGCCATAAATTGGGAAACATCAAAAATCCAGAAGTAGAACTGATTTCAAAAATTATAGGTTTTCCACCAGATCTAGGCGCGACCACAATTCATTATAAAATTCATGAAAATGTCAAGGAAACTAGTTCGGAGGCTAAATTCTATCATTCTATGCGCCAAAGTAGTACAAGATTCAACCCGGATCATGTGAACAGTGACGGAAAGTCGCGGGAAGCACTTAGTCGTCAATTGTCCTTCATATGTTCGCATAAGATCCTCAGAGAGTGTCCACACTTAGCGTTTGGGCAGAGCCACTAGGGCTGCATCGCTTTCTCCAGTTGTGGGTCCCTTTTTTATATCAACAGGGGAGTTCTCCAGTGGGGAGAATCGTGAGCTAGCGTCTCCATCTCATAATTTCAACGTGATGTGAGCCTTCAAATCCTTCAGTGCACGTTCCCGCTTAATTTTTTGTGTATATCTTCCTTTTTCTCACACTTATGAAATCACGATCCTAAGAATTGTGCCTTTCTTTCCGTGATTTCAAAACTGAACCTCATAAGGTAAAGTTTACCAACCATGGTAGAATGGATGGAGTGTTACTTATGGTTAGGACGGCTCACTTTTTTTTCTATTTGACGTAACCACTTCACCCACCACGACGACGTCAGCTCTCGAGATACTCTTTTTGTGCGAAGTTTTT
>MU868522.1:138571-150065 GCA_036418205.1 Ostertagia ostertagi
CGCCCTCGGACTGCGCGCACAGCGTCGCAGCGCGAGGGTAACGCTGCGACGCTCCTCCATTTTTGGATTGCTACCCCAGAGCACAGGGGGACTGGTCCGTAAGACTGGTTATTAGCTGCATACCGTAACCCTCTCGACGTTGCGCCGGGGCGCGCAATGTCACGTGTCATCGAGTTTTAGCTGGTGTCAGAGTCCGCGATCCATCGCAGGTTTCGCTGATTTTCGCGATTTGCGCGATTTTCGCGATTTGCGCGAAACCGCGACGGATCGCAAAAATTGCAAGTGTTTGAACATTTGAAACACTGAATATGAAACAAGTGGAATCATGAGCAGTCGTCATTCAGCCATCACTATCAAGCAGAAGTGGCGGCAGGATTGGAGAACACCTTGCAGTATTGATCGGGCACTTGTGATTTCCGTGACCCGTCGCGTGAATCGCGAATCGCAAATCGCAAATCGCAAAAATCAGCGAAACCTGCGACGGATCGCGGGCTCTGATACCAGTCTTTCCTTTATGTTCGGCTCCCACTTATCGTTTTCTCTGCGTTCTCTCAACGAAGAGAGAATGCGTCGAGCAAACTCGCCAACTATACTAAGCGCAGTTGATCAAGAACGCGGAGGATAGCACGCACGACGGCTTGGCCTCACACAGGATAAGGCGGCACGTGGGTATTACATCCCCTGCCTACGAGGCAAGTGGCGAGGCAAACGCTGAGACGCTGCTCCATTTTTGAACGCTGCACGCCGGTAAGGGGTCGTTGACTATACGCTTGCAACCTAACAACGGCATCGCTTGCGGCCACTGCTACCGCGTCCTAGCGCCAGTATGAGTTACGGTATACATCCTGTATGTTATGTTCCTGTACTTATACATAATTTTGTGCCTAGAAGGCGCTTCGATGCAGCGCCCACTGATTACGGCAGGGGCATCGTAATTTACGCTTACTTCGGGTGCTCACTCTGCTAAACGGCTTATCTTTTCAGAGAGCAGGCACATCGGCCGGTAGTCATCCAATTAATTGTTAGTCTTCCTTATTGTGCAGCACGGTTCTGCTAATTTTTCACAATCTAGACGAAGTTAGGCAGAGCGTGCGGGAGCTGGACATAACAAAAACGACGTCTACGATAAACATGTTTGTTATTGGTTCCTCATGATTCGTTCACACTCAAACGAACGAACTTCTCCGATGCATCGGCCCCATTTAAGGTCTACTGGCGGAGGCTTTGAGTTCATAAATCGGCAACAGTGATCGCACGTATTGCAAATGATGTAATCTCCTAGACCCCAATGCAGTTAATAATTTTTCAGATCAATTGGACGGAGTACTTACTTCTCGTATCACCACCACAGATCCACGAGTACTTAGTAAAAGATCCACAAGTCGCGGTTCCTAGCACGGAATACATGAAAGAGTTGGTAACGCTCATTGTAGCAACCATAATTACATACATTTAACTTTTGTTAAATGCCTTTTTACAGAGTTAATCAAGTTCTCAGTGAAACTACGCCAAGAACTGTAACCAACTATGTTATGGTTCAGTACATACTATCATGGTTACCATTACTAGAGAAAAAGTACAACGATTTATTACAAGTTTGTCCGTAAGCTGTTTTGATAAGCAGTCCCAGTGGCGATGACTTGAAAATCGTTCTATGCTACAGCGTGGGTATGGTGGCACAGAAGTTTTGGTCCATTCCATCCAGGTTAATTTAGGATGGAGTATCAGTCATGAAAACGTTTCACTATCCTACTATCACTACTATGTATAATTCGCTAAGTATGTCTGTCTGTGTGTGTGTCTGTCTGTACGTACGTCCGTCTGTCACGAAATTCATAGCGCGCTTCGCTGCAGGCATGGAACGCTGTATTTTGAGTATGGTGTAGGGACGGCAACATATTTGGTGGGGTTTAGAAAGTGATACCGACTGATAAGATCTGATAAGAGGCGCTAAAGACGTAATGTATAACTTCGTATAGCATACATCATTGGGCCATCAATATTACTTCCGATCTGCTAATCATTCCCTGATATCAAATGAATGGGTCCTCTTTTCAGACACCAACTTTACCTCGCGCACTCGCCACAGCGCAAATCAAACAAAACGGTTGGTTAAAATGGCTATTGCTTGTCTCTGTAGAAGCCAGCTACGCATTCACGAAGCAAGATAATTGCCGCGTAGCTTCCTTCCTCGAAGCTAGTGACGCAAAGTTTCCTTTAATTTTCTTGAACGTCGTGTTTTCTTTTCATTTCAATGCCATGTTACTAGCTACATACATACATTTAATGTAGGCCTTTCATCAGTGTTATCCCAGTTGGGAAGACATTACAGGAATTTTGGTCCCCTAAGCCCTTCGGGGAGGATAGCATACTGCCCATTGTTTAGCAGCGAAACCTTATGCTCCGCCGGCGCCACTTACGCGAGCGCCTTCCCGTTGTCACGGCACGCGGTAGTGTGCGGAGCTAAACTGGTATACATAGAATTCGATAAGTATGTGTAAATTAACGCGAATAACGCGAATCCTCGTTTATTTGGTGAAGTCGTTATAACTTGGTTCAAAATTGAGCTATCGCCGAAGATATCTTTGAATTCACCTGTCAACACTAGTAAAAGTGGCTTTGATACTTCGAAAAAGCTCCATATAGGATTGCGCCATGCACCATCGATTTTCATCTCAAAAAGTAGTTGCTCGCATGTGATGTGTATATAATCCCGCTTATGCGGGCTGACCGCTACACACAGAGAAGGGCCTCAAAACTTACCCCAGAATGCGCCACGTACTCAATCTCATCCACTACATTGTGAGATTAGATGAATGTTATTTTCCGAATTCTTAGATCTTCATTTCGTTTTTAAGCGCTTACTGGCTTTACGTGTTCCCTCTGCTCTCAATATCCCATCCTCTGTATATCAAGTGGAATCTTTGAACAGTTCTCAGCAGGCAGTGGGCCCTATTATGTGACATTTTCCATTTTCAGAGGAGATGTTTTGCAGAAAGCTGTGAAGATAGCGAACAATTTCCTTCACTGTCGTAGACTACGGTCACTTGTCTGTAAGGATTATATGGAAACCTTGGTCGCAGGTGAGCGTTTCTTCCGTGGTGTGACCCCAAACATCACCCCTTGTCATGCCTTTGCCCCCTATTACGTGACAAGTCCCATTTTTAGAGGAATGTTTTGTAGAAAGCTGTAAAGGAAGCGAAGAATTTCCTTGTCGTAGACTATGGTCACTTGTCTGTAAGGAATTATGTGGAAAACTCGGTCGCAAGTGAGCGTTCCTTCCGTGGTGTGGCCCCAAACATGCCTCCTCGTCATGCCCTTGTGGAAAGTTCAGATTTTTTGCATTTCCAGATGAACTCGCAGACCTGAAATGTGCCCCGTTAGCTTCCCCGTGAAAAATGCTATCGAATGATATGCATTACTTCCCCAGTTGAAACTTTGGTTTTTCACCGTTTTCAGCCTTCCCCTATTGCTCCAACCGCATACTGCCCAGAAACTCCAGACAAGTCTATTTTGCGTCCGAAACTTTGACTCATTTGAGGAATTTCGGATGCCGATTTACGAATACCATTGTCATTTTGAATCCCCTTCATTTGGGGCGCCATTGCAACCGCCGGGATTGGCGCCAAAATTCGGCGGCGATCGGGCTTATTGCAACAACGACAAGATCTGCTTGAAACTTCGTATTTGGGTTATTGGGCCTCTATCCTCGAGCTCACGGGTTGTCGCACTGGGCCAAGTTGGCTTGCGGCTGTACATTGGGCAATGTGAGAAAAATGGGATACGGAAAAACACTTCAGGTCACCAACCCCAAAGTCAGTTTTCACAGTGTGGGACGTTCTCGCGGAGTATGTGTGGGGCACTTCAGGAGGAACCCGCCGATCATCGGAAGGTTCGGGTGCGAGATGGAAATTGACGAAACACTGGTTATCAAACGCAAATACAACCGCCGACGTTGGGTACGCAGGCACAAGTGGCTGTTTGGAGGCATTGAAAGAGGAAGTGGACTCCTTCGGATGGTCCGAAGGAAAGACGTTTCAACTCTACTGCGGCTCATCATGAAGTAGTACATCGAGTCCGTGAGTGAGCAGAGAGCTTACAGTCGAATTGCTGCTCTGCCCAACGCATACAGGCATCTCCAGTGAAAACGTGAAATATGCTTCTGGCTTAGCTCACAGTTTTCCACGGTCTGGCTCCTTCCTGTCGTGGGAAAGTCTCTGATTCGATGACCTTTCCCACGGTCTGACTCCTTCCTGTCGTGGGAAAGTCTCCGATTCGATGACCTTTTCCACGGTCTGACAGTCGGCGCTCTGAGAAAGGTGCCTAAGAGTACGCTCTGACTGTGAAGTGTTGTTTGTGACACCACATGGCGCCGGCGTCAAGACTGGATGTTATATTCGTGATCAGGACCCCAAATAACCCCTATACACACGTTTTCAGCGGATTTGGTGGAAACAGCCGTGGCGCCAAATTGGCGCCAAACGGCGCCAAATGGCGCCAGCGCTAAAAACGGGTGTCGTTTTCGTAATCAGGACCCCAAATAACCCCAAATGACGAAGTTTCAGCAGATTTGGTGAAAACAGCCGTGGCGCCAAATGACACCAGCATCAAAAATGAATGTCATATTCGTAATCAGGGCATCGAATTACCCCAATAGACAAAGTTTCGACGAAAAATGAAACTTTGAGATTTTGGGGCAGTAATCGTGGGATAGTGCCCAATCCGGCAATAGGGGAAGGCTGAAAACGGTGAAAAACCAAAGTTTCAACTGGGGAAGTAATGCATATCATTCGATAGCATTTTTCACGGGGAAGCTAACGGGGCACATTTCAGGTCTGCGAGTTCATCTGGAAATGCAAAAAATCTGAACATTCCACAAGGGCATGACGAGGAGGCATGTTTGGGGCCACACCACGGAAGGAACGCTTACTTGCGACCGAGTTTTCCACATAATTCCTACAGACAAGTGACCATAGTCTACGACAGTGAAGGAAATTCTTCGCTTCCTTTACAGCTTTCTACAAAACATTCCTCTAAAAATGGGACTTGTCACGTAATAGGGGGCAAAGGCATGACAAGGGGTGATGTTTGGGGTCACACCACGGAAGAAACGCTCACCTGCGACCAAGGTTTCCATATAATCCTTACAGACAAGTGACCGTAGTCTACGACAGTGAAGGAAATTGTTCGCTATCTTCACAGCTTTCTGCAAAACATCTCCTCTGAAAATGGAAAATGTCACATAATAGGCCCACTATGCCTGCTGAGAACTGTTCAAAGATTCCACTTGATATACAGAGGATGGGATATTGAGAGCAGAGGGAACACGTAAAGCCAGTAAGCGCTTAAAAACGAAATGAAGATCTAAGAATTCGGAAAATAACATTCATCTAATCTCACAATGTAGTGGATGAGATTGAGTACGTGGCGCATTCTGGGGTAAGTTTTGAGGCCCTTCTCTGTGTGTAGCGGTCAGCCCGCATAAGCGGGATTATATACACATCACATGCGAGCAACTACTTTTTGAGATGAAAATCGAGTGCATGGCGCAATCCTATATGGAGCTTTTCCAAAGTATCAAAGCACATTCTTATAGTGTCCGACGAGCTGAATTCAAAGATATCTTCGGATTCTCGAAAGCTCAATTTTGAACCGAGTTATAACGAATTCACGAAATTAACGAGGATTCGCGTTATTCGCGTGAATTTTCGATTTCAAACGGCGAGTACTGTACCTGTGTTTGTCACGACTTCATGGCGCGCTTCGCTGCAACAGTGGAGCGCTGTATTTTGAGTATGTTGTAGGGGTGGGACGGGAACATATTTGGTGGGGACAGAAAGTGCGACTGATAAGATCCGATAAGAGGCGCCAAAACGCCAATTTCACGATATCCATAGCGCGCGTCCCAGCATCAGTGAGGCGTTGGTTCCAAGAAGTGATGTAGAGGGTAGGACGGGAACATGTTTGGTGGGGTCAGTAAAGTGATAACGGCTGATAAGATCCGATAAGAGGCGCCGAAACGCCTATTTCACGATATCCATTGCGTCCCAGCAGCAGTGAGGCATTGGTCCCAAGAGGATAGGACGGGAACATCTTTGGTGGGGAACCCAAATTGATAACGGCTGATAACGGCCGATATTGATAAGCGGTCACAACTTCTTCTCCTTCTTTAGGTTACCACAAAAAAACACAGTAGTTGGACTTTGGCAGAGTAAATCGTCGCAAAGAGAGAAAGCATCAGGCAGCCATATTGCACGAGATTTTGGTCGGTGCTGCATAATGCTTAAAGACTAACTCAGGGATTGAACTGGTGCTCTCAGCGCTCTGTAATGATAGCTTAGCTGCGGACCGACCTGAAAGTGGAAAGGAAAGCAAAAGAAATCCACCTTTATCCGTGATCGCAATCTTCGACTAGCATCTTTTGTAGGAGATACAAGGAATTGTGCCGATTATTCTAGAAACAAAGAATAAACCCAACAAAGACGACGAGCAACGACGCCCCATATGGTTTTCATTGAATTTAGACCCTGCCAACAAGTGGCTTATCCGAGTAAATCCATACAGTAGGCTTCAAAGTAAGGCAAAGTTGGCTCACCGACATGAATAACAGCGCTGTACTGCTGAGAAGTAAGCTGATAATGACAATTCTTCAGACGGTAGCACGCAGTGTTTGAGCACTTCTTAGTCGGTGAATTCGTTCATTCGTTGAATCGTGAAGACAACATCTACTTTGCCACGCCGACTGTAGGTTGTGCAGTATCAGTATCAGGCTCCTTTTCGATAAGAAGATGGATTTTCTGCCCTAAATCATCTTTTTAAACTAGTGTACTCCATCAGGCACGCTAGGAGGAACATTTTTTTACCAGAAAAACTACTGATCAATATCACACACAGCTGTTTGGCCTCTAGGTAATAATTCACGAAATTCAATCTGTACGAGAAGTTAAAAAGTTTGCCGAGCACGATGATGTGCTCTAATACCACCGCTTACGGTATGCGATACATAATCGTTCATCATCAGCATACTTCTCAGCAGTACAGCGCTGTTATTCATGTCGGTGAGCCAACTTTGCCTTACTTTTAAGCCTACTATATGGATTTACTCGGATAAGCCACTTGTTGCTAAGGTCTAATTCAATGAAAACCATATGGGGCGTCGTTGCTCGTCGTCTTTGTTTCTAGAATAATCGGCACAATTCCTTGCATCTCCTACAAAAGATGCTAGTCGAAGATTACGATCACGGATCCAGGTGGAGGCATACAAAAATTGGTAGAAAACATGTCAGATCGGCTCCTCAAGGTGCTATGCAGATCGGCGAATCCGTGGCCTGCATATCTACAATACAGTACTAATATGATTGTGGAAAGCTAGGAAAAAATTTTTGCTGGCGGATCCCCTAGTGAAAAAAACACTTGTCAAAATCCTCTTATGACTTATAGTTTGCAACGGCCACTTTTTCATTTTTTTGACCCTGGATTCCTGGAAGTTGACACAACTGCTTGGGGATTCCCTTTTAAAGGTTTCCGCCGAATCGAAATGGCATTACCCATTTTCGTGCTATATTTCTCGTAACTTCAAAAACCCAAATTTTGGGGTATGTCGTATAGTTTTGCAACGAAGTGTATTCATGCTGTATACAAATTCCACTTCTGAACTAGCTGTAGTTCCAATGAATTGTTTTTACAGAGGCAGTGTGTGCTGGAGGGGTAGCACATAAACTTTGACAAGCGAAGTCGTCCAATAGAATGAATAGCGTGGAATACTGAAACGGTGAAACTCCAGTTCGAGGGGGCCACTCCATTTTTTTTCCAATACTCAAGATAAGGATTAGAGGGCTCACGACACGTAATCGACTCATTTAAAGTAGACTTCTGATAAATATTGGTGTAATGGGTGAGAAACCCTGAAACGTTTCACATTTCCGCCTGCCATGACCCAAGGGAACGGTCCTGGACCAGGAGAAAGGACACCTCCGCAAAGGGCTAAGGGTGCAGGAGCTCCAGGGTGGATCACCTGTGCAGAAAAGTGGATGGGATGTGGGCAGGTAGTGTGGAATGTAGGACATCCACCGGTCCTTATCAAAAGTACGCTCGAAATGAGTCGTTCACTTATTATCTTATCCGTAGTGTTCGATAGCCCAAAGAACTGCTCTCTAGTACTACGGATAAGATAGCAATGGAGTGGCCCCCCCGAACTGGAGTTTCACCGAATACGTAATTGGTTTCGCATCATAATAGGTTTTAGTGGTTTGGCTTTTCATCGGTCGACTTAACAACTCCACGGAACAGAAGCGAAGTATGCTTTTCTGAAACTAAGAAGCACTATCCAATAGCCATGTTCGCAATGTACGCACGTTCCAGGACAACCAAAGGTGAGAAAATAATTTTTTGGATGTGTTTCGCTTGAAAAAGAACACTGTGTGCAAATAGAAGAGGGAAGATGCATAGACTCCTTGGCGTAAGGACGTACTATTGGGTGACCCATAATTTCTGGCCGATTTTGGTTCAAATTCAATTTTCTTCATGTCAAATTAGCTTCATAATGAAATAAGTTAATATGTTGAAGAACACATCAGGACCTTCAGCCAGGATGATTCAGAAGCTTAAGTGCGCAAAGGGATAATTAAGTAGGAATCAAAAGATCAACAACCAAACCCAACGATTTTGCCTTGCGACAATTTTAAGAAGAACCTTGCAAGGAGCGCGGTAGGCAAGATCAGCGCTACGTTTGCCCCAGTCTTTGCTACTGATCGGGCACTGAGCTATTGGCTCAATAGCATCGGCAAAGGCGATAGGAGCTGCAAAGTTCGACCTCATCATGGACCTCCAGTCACTTTCGATGAGGACCCTTGCGCTACGAATAGGAAGTGCATCCGACGCTATTAGCAGGAAACTGTAGCAAACATCTGGACGCAGCCTACGCTCCATGAGTCGACACCTGAATGGAATGGACTGTAGCAGAATGAAGCCTCGATGGAAACAGCATGCATGGACTGACCATGACCGAGAAGCACGCCTGACCATCTGCAGAAGTTTAATTCTGCGACCGTTTAGAGTGAGCTTTAGTCCCCTACGATAACAACACGTGGCTCGCCCGGTGACTACCTCGCAGCCTGGACGCAGCACATCAACCCAGCTGTTTCATCAGAGGGTGTGACCCCCGTTTTGTTGGATTCGCTGGGTATCCCGTTTTGAGAACCATTTCACTTTATGCAGACAAGCATTGCGAAGGTAACCATGGAATAGCTCCCAAAGTTGGCCGCAGCAGTGCGGGAGAACGGTTGGAAAAGTCTCAAAATCTCCTTTATCCGGAGGACCGCCCGAAATCACATTGCAAAGATAACTCGCCACGTTTCGAGGGAAACTGGCTGGACCACGACACCACATCTATCGTATAGCCCTTGCTCCATCGTACTATCACCTCCTCAGCCCCTGAAGCAGCAGCTAGGAGAGAAAAAAGTCAGTAAATACAACCACCCCAAAAACGACCTCTTCGAGCTTTTCATCTCACAGCTTCTCTCGTTCTGGGAGGAATGCATCCATTCGTTCCCTAGCAAATGGGTGCATATCAGTGATTATGATGGTGGTTATGTTTTTGATCAATTGTTCTTTAGGAAAGATAAAACTTGAATAAATCAAAGTGTTGAAATTCGGCCAGAAATTATGGGTCAACCCAATATAATTGAAGCGAGCACCTAGGAGGATGCCGCAGCTCCAATCACAGGGAATGATTTCATAGCAATGACTGGGAGGGATCGCAAAGTAGACGTTTGTTTAAGGTCGCAGCTAAAACACTATTAAAGCATAAAGCAAAAGGATAAAGCATTTGCCGTTGATCAATCCCTTTTTGGGATGCGGCACGCATTCTACTTCCATTTGTACATTCGTAGTGGCGTTTGAATGCGATGTGGCCTATACAATGACTTGCGGGGGCCAGCCGATGTACAAGTCAGTGTTTTTATCCTCCAGACAAGTCTGGTACCAATTAACCGACCCCGGAGGGATGGAAGGCTTGGTTGGCCCGGGCGACTCACGACCCAGGATTTGATCCCCGGACCGCTCGCGTGGTAAGCGTGCCACTTGCCACCCTCCAAAAAGGGCGGAAGTGGTGTAGTGGCAAGTGGCACGCTTACCACGCGAGCGGTCCGGGGATCAAATCCTGGGTCGTGAGTCGCCCGGGCCAACCAAGCCTTCCATTCAAACGCCACCACGAATGTACAAATGGAAGTAGAATGCGTGCGCGCGAAAAGCTGGCTCCGACATCGCTGGTATCCAGCGATGTCGGAGCCAGCTTTTCGCGCAATATGGCAAATGCTTTATCCTTTGAAAACACCATTAGGAACAGAAAATGCGAAGCAGAAATGTTTATACTAACCTTCTGACCCTCCACTCCCCAGTATTTACATGCATGTATTAGGTTGTCTCATAAGTAGTGTCGCTTTTTTTCAACCAAAAATTTTCATCTAAATCCCATGCTTTTACATCATTCATATACCATTCGAAAGAGAATTGTCTGCTCTACAAGATTTGTGTTCCTCTTCCACCTATGTTCCAGGGTTTTCAAATTTTAGGCCTGCGAAATGGGAGGTCCAGCCGACAAAAATTGACCAAACCGACAACTAGCTCTAACTTTATTTTCCCTGGGAAATCAATCAATGATGTACCCTCTACTTACTCATGACCTCTTCTAAACATTCCACTCTTAGGTTGCCGAAAAAGCTTTGCCGTGTTTCTTTTCGAATTGGCTGACCGATAAGCCATAGCAATTTTCAAATTAAAATTGTTCCTCGTAAACGCCATTGTTTCATATCAAGTGGTGTTCCTTTTGTGAGCACTTCTTCTGCTCTATTCGCTCATTTGTTTTGTTTTTATGTTTGTTGGGAATTAGTTCGAATTTTAGGTGTTTAGGAATAAGGTGTTTTATCCACGAAAGTGACCGCATTTCTTTGAAAAAAATTATCCCTGAGAAGATGAGAAAATCAACCAGGCGTACATTCCTAACTTAGTCATGACTTGTTCTTAAATTCTACTAGTTTTTCAATGTCTCGGCTATAAAAAATTTCGACCTAGATCTCAGGTAATGGTGCTCGACCGTCGAGTTCTGGTTGAAAAACCAGGTCTGGAAATGGAACGACGCGACTTGTTGGGAAACCTAATAGTGTAATGTTAGAAGAGGTCATGTATAAGTAGAGGGTACATCATTGATTGATTTCTCCAAGGGAAGATAAAGTTAGAGATAGTTGTCGGTTTGGTCAATTTTTGTCGGCTGGACCTCCCATTTCGCAGGCCTAAAATTTGAAAACCCTGGAACAGAGGTGAAAGGGAAACACAGCTTCTTATACAGGGTGCGCCAAAATTACGGAGACAGCGACTTCGAGTTGCCTAGGATGAGCAAGGTGCAATTCTTTGAAAACAAAAATGCAGTGACGTGCACAGTCCCATTCTGAATCGTCGACATCCATGCAATTTTTGAAATTCCTTGGTTTGTGTTTAT
>MU868523.1:0-25162 GCA_036418205.1 Ostertagia ostertagi
GTTATTTGTTAGCATAGCGATGACGTCCACGCTAAACAGCCTCCGTAATTACGGTCACGTGTCACGAGTGTAACAAGGAAAATCGATGTGATCAGCCGAAGCCGGTCAATCTTCAAGAAGGCTCATTTCTAGATGAAAATTCTAGAAAATGGAAAAATTTGGACAAAAAATATTAATAAGCAGGAAATAAAAGGATTATGGCCGAATTATTAACTGAGCATAGTAAAGGCTGGCCTTCCAAAATTTAGTAGGTACATCGACTAGTTTTTCCGAAGTGGTATTCGCCACAGAATTTCTCCGCGAAGCGGATTCATCCTGGAACCAATCCAAAACTTGTAAAGGATAAAAAGGATAAAGCATTTGCCGTTGATCAATCCCTTTTTGGGATGCGGCACGCATTCTACTTCCATTTGTACATTCGTAGTGGCGTTTGAATGCGATGTGGCCTATACAATGACTTGCGGGGGCCAGCCGATGTACAAGTCAGTGTTTTTATCCTCCCAGACAAGTCTGGTACCAATTAACCGACCCCGGAGGGATGGAAGGCTTGGTTGGCCCGGGCGACTCACGACCCAGGATTTGATCCCCGGACCGCTCGCGTGGTAAGCGTGCCACTTGTCACTACACCACTTCCGCCCAAAAAATTTTGGAACGCTTCACGAATTTGCGTGTCATCCTTGCGCAGGGGCCATGCTAATCTTCTCTGTATTGTTCCAATTTTAGTATATGTTCAGGAATGAACTTAAACATCAACAATTGGTACTATACTACGTGAACACAGAGTGGATAAAAAAACTCCCAGATACACCAAAAACATGATTTGTGGGCCACGTAAGCATGTACATGGCCTGCGACACCAACTGGAAGTCAAGTACGTGGCGCATGACAAAGGAAGTGGTCTATGCTGCAGAGTGAGCGAAATATCACATTTTCATCGAAGGTTACTTCTGGACTTGCTTCAAGTAACGATTCCATAATAAATTATGCATTATTGATTTTTCAAGAAATTTGATTCAAGCTGAAAGTCGCTTGAGAAGATGCTCTTCAATAGCGTTGCGCATCCACAGGGCAAAAAAATATGCTATTATTGCCAGAAACCTGGCTGGTATTCTATTTGAGGCCACTCGACCTTAGTACCACTTATTTTATTGACCTTTGCAAGATCGCGGCGCAATACTCGTTTCATCGGATCCTATCGCTTTCTTTTGAGGACTGCGTGGCACTCACATGCGATCTTTCCTATTCCACGCTCTGTTACTTACAGTACACTATGATTACTGCTAGGAACCCCTCCATCACAGTGAAAGGCTATTAGAAGGTAAAAATAGCAATAACTCTAAATTACATAGTGGTCTTGAAGGCCTAATGAAAAGTAAGATATGCAAAACCCAGCAGAAAGCTAAAGTTACGAGGTCACTTTAGGAAGACGAATGAGGCCAATTCAAGAAAATCGGAAGCTATTGGAATGCGCCATGCGCATGAGAACAGGTCAGAGAGCGCATGGCTTACTGAATGCTGAAGCATAATTGCTGGAATAATAGGAGCGAATTGGAAAAAAAATGAGTAGTTATTTTCTCATTTAAAACCGCCAATCAATATATTGATCTTCACGAATGTATCCAACAATCCAACAGAAAGCTGAACTTGCTGAGGTCAGTTAGGAAGTATCAGGCCAGGCTCACAATACCTGCTTAGATATGCCGTGAACCTGACGCCAATTCAAGAAAGTCAGAAGTTATTGGAATGCGCCATGCGCACGAGAACAGTTAGGAGAGCGCATGCCTTATTGAATGCTGAAGCACAATCGATGGAATAATAGGAGCAACTAGAAAATCGTGAGAAATTATTTTCCATTGAAAAAGCCAATCAATATATTGATCGTTTACAAATATCGGTTTTCCTCCTTTTTTCGCTTTCTTCGGCTATCAAACGCTCTGCTGTATGCTATATGTGAGAGCACCGTTTCCCCTTGTGTGGATGTGAATGCGCATCGCATTTGTGATGGGAACGAACAGAGGCGCGTTGGTGATGTGTTTCACAGATGCTTCCTTCTATTCATTCGGCCGCAAACCCTCGTTCGTTCGTCGAAAAACCACCGACCATTTCAGCAACATAGTTCACAATCGGTCACAAACACTCCAGCTATGGAATTCATCGCAAAAAGGCACCAATCCAATTCAAACGACTCCAGGGCTTTCTTCTTATCGTGATCGAGTTTGTTCTAGCAGGCATGGCGAATTGGCAAGTAGCGTCAGATCACACACTTTCCACCAGCACGTTCGAGGGATCAACTCCTGGATTGGCCTTTTCTAAGCTATCCGAAATTTTTCTCCCTCTGGGATTGGTTATGCGGTCTGGAAGTATGAAAAACCACTGACTTGCACTTTGGCAGGCCTAACAACTCGTTTGTAAGCCAGATCACATTCAAATGTCACTGCAATTTTTGATGGAATAATATACGTGGCGCACCAAGGAAAGCACTGAATGATGTCGAGAGAGTCCTCCTTTCATCCTCTATCAGTATACTGCCGTTCAGAGATAAAAAAGGACTAAAAAAGCAAGTACAAGGAAAATGGATATCAAACACAAGCTTTTGGAAAAATTCCAAGGTAGAATTAGTTCGTTTCAAATAGGACGAGTTCGGCCATTTCCGGATAGGTCAAATTCAGAGAAGAAGAGTGAATAATTCATCTCTCTGCGTCACTGTCGTCAAATTCGAAGTACTGATCGATCAAAAAACTATCAAAATTTGTCGGCAACGAGTTGGAGCTCTACATGATGCACAGCTTGCCACAGTACACAACGCACCTGTGTGAGTGTTTCAATGGATATTCAACATTTCATGGAAAATAATCAAATTTTAATAATCAAACATTTGTGCAATGGACGCCAAATGTCACAATTTCTCCACAAATCAAACAGTAAATTAAATAGGAAAAAATGCACTTGGCCGCACAAACATATTTGGCATGCACCATGTACTCAACCTCCATTCAAAACCGTGATGGATTTTGATTATGCAACTGGACTATTCAACTTGTGAAGTAATCGATACATGAGTGAATGTTTTGAAGACAACTATGTAGAGAGAAATTTCGATTGAAGGGATAATTTCATTGCGGATCATGGGACGGGGCTGTCACCAAGGATGAAGCTCTCCGCTGTCACTCCGGTGTGAAACCCCTTAAAATAACGTCATTTCCATAAACGATCACAAGACTAGAGGGCTCAGGAAGAGGATTCTCAGACAACATCAAGAACAGGATTCTCGCTTATTGATCTCTTTGAAGTTCGTCCGAAGAGAGCGAATCGTTAGTGTACCGAGAAGGGATTCAATCCGATGATCGTGAAAATGGTAGTAGCAAAACTTGCCACTACACCTCCCTCGCCCTCCACAGATGTCAATAATTTTACACAATAAATTTAATAAAAAAAACTCCGTCCCACACCGGGATACCACCAGTTCTTCATTATGCAGCTTCTTATATTGGGGTTCACGTATCAGCGGAAAAAATCGGGCATTACAAGTCGGAAAAGAACAATCCTTCTTTCGATTTTATTCAAAGAGGCCCAAAATTTAACAAGGTTATGCTTAATATTTTGTTAACACTGTCGCAACTCCTGTAACCTGAGCGCTCTGAGCGGAGCCTATTCCAGGGATGTTAAAGATAAGCGTTCCGCGGCACCCCGTACTGCCCCAATAAACTTAAACGAGAGTCCAGAAACCACACTGACCAAAATACATATTTTTTCCTAGATTTTCTTTTCACCTTTTCTTTTAAATCAGTATCCGAATATTTCGTTTGCATGGTGTTTCCTGTCTTCTTGAGAAACTGCTTAAAAATTGGGCCAAATAAAGAAAATACTTTATATTTCATAAGTAGACGACCAAATTTTCATAAGTACATTAGCCTACTAATATACGTACATACATAATACACAAATTTGTAGAATATTGGCAGAATCGTGGGCGAATAGAACGTGGACGGACGAAAGAACTATTGGTAACTAATTGAATAAAAACGAACACTGCAATTTTAACAAAACGCAACTTTTGCCAGACATCTGGGCAGCTCAATTCAAATTGAGACACATGAAACGGGGAATTTTCTCAAAAAGAAAAAACAGAAAAAAAAAGAAAAAAAGATATAGAAATGAAAAATACGGGAACGAAATTTCAGACGAAAAAATAGAAATCTCTTTCAAGTTACATTCAAACTTCAACGTGGAATAAATATCAAGTAGATTAATATATTCGAGAAAAATCCTAAAGTTCTATGAACTGACAGGTTTGTCCATTAACAGTCACATCCGTTATCGTGATGCTGCCGTGGTATTGAAATGGCTCCGACGGGCGCTCTGGATTTGTCCATGAAATCTGAAATCACATTTATTAGCCTGCCTTACTAGCCGTCATTCATTCGAAGTAAAAATAAATTTGCTGGAAAGGCTGACCAATTATGCGGGATCAACATGATCCCTACTCAGCATATAATTGACGCCGAAAAAAATTCATTGAAATGATAGTCTGAGCGCCGCCCCACGTGTGTGTGGCGTCAGGCGTATAAAGTTCACAATAGACGTTAGCATTTCATTGCTATGACTTGTCACATTAACATATATTACGGTTGGTTGGACGCGATCACTTCGCAACGAGATCGATGGCTCTTCACCTTCTTCAGGAACTAAACCAAATTTGACCCGTGAAGCTTAACCTGGACTTCGCTTGGTTGGGCGCATGGTTCCAGCCAGCGGTTACGTGGCCAGCTCTTGACCTAACAATCTCTGAGCAACCAACTACCTGCAAGGGCGATCAAAACTCGTTCAACGGATCCAATTTCACACCCAGTGCACAAAAAATGCATGCCCATCATTTGCAACTTGGCAAACCTGACTCTAACCTCTCTTACCGTATGCCCTCATTAATCATACAAGATACCTGTTTGCAGTGCTCAACGTCTGTTTACTGTAACGACCATTTGGCGTACCCCCTCTTCACGTCCTGATTGGTGTGACCTGGCGCGGACCCAGCCGTTCCCCGCGCGGGTAAGCCGCTATTGACAAGCCGCGTAGGTTCACTTGCAAAGAAGTCAGGTGTTACTCTGTACCCACTTAAGCGGCCGGTTTCCTTTCAATCAAAGAGAATGGTAGACGGAGAAATTTGAGCCATGTAAATGATCGGTCGAGAAAAAACAATGAAAGGCATCTATAAATTTTACCTATTTTGGAGCTATTATAGGACCCCCTAAAAACTCACCCTTCGAGCACGACTAGTGGTTCCACTTCAAAGTGCCCAAAAAGCTCTACCTAAACATCTATTCGTTTTTTGTTAACGCGTTACAAATAACTGGCCTGTCAACCCCAACACATCTTCTCCTCACCGTCGAAGCACCTCTATACACGCTTAACGACCACTCTAACGCAAATTTCACACCTGCTGCCACACCAACAGCATAATTGAGCGAATATCATCAGGACCAGTAAGCACGTCATTAGGAGGAAATCCGTTCAAAATTAAAGATTTAGGGATTAGCGACCCGAAGATGATCAATATCCCAGCCAATCGAGGCTGTTTCAGTGGCAGGACAGCTTCTGTATGCCTAGCTGGCCTATTTCATTTGAACAAACGCTGTTACTTACTTATAAGTATACTTTTCCTGAACAAAACACAACACCACATGACAAAAACCCTTACCGTCTCCGATCTGATCTCATTCTTGATAGCCTCAATTCGGAGTCTCTTTTCGTCGTTCTCACAGAGCTGAATCTGCTGTAGACCATCCGTCTGGCTGGTACCGCCTGCGATGAATGCCTATAACAAAGAAATAACCGCTTCTGCCGCAGAAACAACTGAAAACAGGACGGGATGTCCAAATCCGATAAAACATGACCCACTTTCTCCTTCACTGTCCCGTCCTTGCCTGGCTCCATTACCGATGTCACATGACCTGTAATGAATCGTTGAACATTCCCCAACTACGCGCTCAATAATAGATTGTCACCAACACCAGCACTATGCACTACCGAAGGTGTCACAGATCGGCTGATGAAAAAACGCTCGTTTGTTGCGCTGGCGCCCAACGTCGCATTCATGACGCATTCAGTGTGTTCTATGACGAGGGAGAGAGAAGGGGGCGCCAACTATAATTACAGTAGCGTGGCGCATGTAAACGAGCGAACCAGCGCCACGCGGAGCCGATGGCCTTGACGTTAATCAAATTTGAGACACCACACGCGATAACACCTACCGTAGTCATTAAATGATCAAACGATGACAAGCTGTCCAGCGTAGGTGCAAATACGAGGGGAACCTTTCAAGATCACATCACAATAGGCTACATTCACCTACCAACAAGGTAGTCCTGTTCCGTCAGTTGTCGTAGCATACGCTGATCACCTATGGCCATTGCTGCCTCCGACGCCTCCACGGAGCACTCGCCGGTCTGTTCTGCATCATCGGCCTCCTCTTTCTTGGTTTCTTTCGCGGCGCCTCGCTTCTTGTCACCAGATGGACCAGCCTTGTCCTTGGCAGTTTCCTGAAATGGGAAAAAACGCATGAAATACGAGTAAGACAAGTTCTGTGAAAAAATACGATTCATAAGACATGGCAGTTTACACTCCTGCAGGGGCCCGGACACCTTCTGCTTCATATTTGACTTCCCTAGATCTCAGATGATTAGAATTCAGCGCCGACGACGCTGTAAAGCCACTCCATCATCGCTTTGTCGACTCGTTGCTGTGAACGCCGGGTGAGAAAAACCAAGCGCACGCGCTCACACTGATGGAAGGATTTATTCATTTGGTACCCCAAACTGCAAACCATGAAAAAATGGCACTACACTGAACGACAGCTGTCAGACTCATCTCTAACCATTGGGCTCCCCTCTCCGACTACTGGGGAAAAGGTGGATGAAAGTTGAAAAAAGCCAAAACTCTCCGCTGCCATTGGCCGCATGGAGGATCACTTTAATTGACCTTCCAACTCAATACCCGCTACTTGCACTAAGGAATATATTGCACTAAAGAAAGGAAAACTCTGGGAAATATTATTGCAGGAGTCAGCCGAGACGAAGGCTGGGAGTAACACCAGGAAAAATAAAAAACCGAGAACTAGGGAAAATTAAAAACTATAAAGATTTATAGTCGGAAATGACTTTTTATATCACTACATTCAAGGTTCAGATCCAAAAATCGTCCAGAAGCAAAAAATAGAGCAGGATCCATTGGAAAGATTAAAATGGTAGATCGACTGCGCTAGGGCGCCTCGATGTCTAGCCAATCCCCCACCCCTCAACCCTCCGATTACAGCCCTATTCGAGCAAGAACTGGGCCATGCTGCATTTTCTTTACAATGATCCTACTCTCCTCATTTCTTTCTCTATCTCAAGGTCGACCAAAATAAATGCTTTTATATCGCGCGCTGTGGGTAGCACGCAAAAGGGTCTACTTGGTGCAGAATAGAACCTGGAACAGTGGTCAGCGTCCTTCGCCTTATTTCTCCATTCAATATGATTATTTCTCCATTCAATATAATTTCGCTCCTGTACTATAATAAACGGTCAAATTGGCCACCTCTACCCTTCATCAGATTCATACGTACTTTGAAATTTCAATGTTTCTTTCAATAGAAATCGTAACTTCCTGTTTTCTATCGAAAGAACATGTAAACAAAAATTAGATCTCCAACCTAGTCAGTTATTGTCTTGAAAATTCTCATCATTTCAAAATATTTAACTGAGCTAGATTTCAACTTAAGAAGTCTGATGTCGCTATGGATAGAAGCGCAATTTTGCGCTCGCAAAATCGCTTGTTCGATCCCCCTATACACCTCGAATGAATGCTATACCCTTCCAAACAAGCCGTTAGTACCAGATTCACCTGATGTCAAAAACACTGAATAAAATATGGCGACTGCCCCGTAAACCACGATATGGGCGGTGCTACATTCGAAAGCAACAATGATTGCGAATAGAAGCCCAATATTGGCACTGTTCCAAATTATTGTAGAACTGTTTTGTGAGGAATCCCCTCACTTTTTCCTCGCTTTCCGTTCCCCTTCCTCAAACGACATTAGTGTCACACTTTGCGTGTCTAGCGAATTCATACCTAAATAGACATATAAATAAATGAGCACGTGGTGTGCACCCCCACTTAAACCTTACCTCCAACACCGCTAGGTTTACCCATTCGAGCGTAATAGGACGCGGAAGCAATTACATGACACATTCTCACAGATAATGAGGTCAGCTGGAGACTTAGGGAAAACCATCAGACAAAGCTTAGAAACCGCTTAGTTGTACAAAAAGAATATTGGCTAGAGGATCAAAAACCTCTTCGAATACGCCGCACTTTCCAGTTCCAGTCAAATCGCTTCACTTCTATATCGACGCTCATCTTGTGTTCGCACACTCCCTGACGAATCGGGCGATAAGAAAAGCGGTGAGGGGTTGGTCGGAGCAGCTTGAAGCACTAACATCGTCAACCTTAGCATCAACAGAGTGAACTATATGTCGTGTGATACAGAAATAGCGTGTCTCTTTTGTGGAGCTATATTTGGCTAATTCAGTTATCCCTATAGGTGAAAACTGTATAGTTTACGCTCATTATTCAAAGAGCGACACGAACATTCCTAATGTCATTAACGAATTACTCATCAGTCGGCCTTTCCTAGCTGCACAACGTCATTGAAGCACTGTAATCGACCACAGATGCTTGTTCTCTAGAGCAGAAATTACAAATCTCCGTTATCAGGTTATCAGATAACAGCTAATTCTCCCACTGCAAAACTTTGTCTGGCCCAAAATGTCAGCACCCGAAAAATAAAGCTATAATAGAGCATTTTCACACGGTTCGAACGGAAAAAATCCTTCATTTGGGAGCAAAAATAGTAACCAATTAATCCTTTAGCGAGCGATCTGGCTGAGATTGTATATGGTGATTTCGCAGTGATCGGGCGGATACGCGCTACGATCGACCGCTCTTTTGTATTGCTTTGAGCATTATTCACATTCAATATAAAAGCGTAGGTAGAGTAATGGCTGGAAGAGCAGTGCGCAGCGCTACGGTTAATTAATGTTCAGACCAATTAGTTTTCCCGTAAATCAGATGTACATTTGGTACCAACCTCTGCCGGGAGGGCGAAACTATTGACTTGAACATTAGCCGCCCTCATATTTCAGTTTCTAAGACTTACAATGGATGTCGTATGCTTGGCGCAACCTTAGAAAAGTTACCAATAACTACCTATTGCGCTTCCTAAACAATGCGCATTCTCCTAATGCTGCCAGTTCCAAAAAACCAGAGACAAGAGAGGCAGGTGGGACAGTCGAACTCAGTGGTACTCTGAACCCGAGACCAACGTCCTTTTAATATGCATGCATATAATCCTTTGGTCCTCGAACCCGACATCGAGCGCGCGACTCTCGAATGGCAACCAGCTGACGCGTAATGTCCACAACGAGGCCGTCGTGCCACCCGGCCGCCCTGCCCCTGTGCGTTCCACAATCAAGGGCGTGGCATCCGATCGCCAGACTACGCGTCCACGATGACCGTATCAATAGCGGTGGTGGTGGCGGCGACGACGACGACGGCGCCCGGTTACGCACCTAATGACAAATCCGATTAACCAGGTCATTTACGCCGGGCGCTGCGACTGCGATTCTTTGCAACCGGAAACAAATTGGTATGACAACGCGTCGTTGTCGCGTCGCGCCACGCTTGCACGCTGAACGACCGCTATAAATCACTTCGGAATCACATTCACCTTCCACACGTACACCTCCTTCTTATTAGCCCGTACACGAGCATCTAATATCTTAGCATCAAGGTCAGGTAGTAATTTGGCAGCGTACTCAGCGTTTTTATATTCTAGCGATTCGAAACCCGAACGAGACGAGCATTCAAATCAAGCGAATTGATCGATTTTCAGTTATTCAAAAGTAATAACTAATTTTTTATTGTCAGAAATAGGACGAAACGGTTCGAATAAATATGAACTGTCATTTTCTACCCCGTGGGAAAACGTAGAGAGCAAAAAGACGACCTACCGAATATAAGTGCAAACTCCCTCCCCACCCGCGTTTGCCCTCTCCACTGGTATGGATACCAATTCCTTTCGATGCCAATATTTCAAGCTTTATTTCACGCAGGCTACTGAAATATCTTGGTGGGCTCAGTATTTCACTATTCACCTCCACACCGACGACATTCTTCAGGGAGTCGTTTTCAGGACCCAAAAAACCTTTGATGTTGGGTGAACACATCTCAATGAAACAGTTGCATAGTGTCCTGGCATCGAGCCAAGATCCATCAACGGAACATTCCAGCTATTCGAGTAAAAGATAAGGAAAACACTTCGATGACGACGACGAAAGGGGAATCAAAGGCATATTCATAAGTATGGAAGACAATGGAAAATTGCCCGCGCTCAGTATAAACATACAACGATCGCCGACTGGGAAACAAAAACCAGCACGAGAGGCTCTGATCGCTATCCACACGTCAGAGATCGGCACCCTACCTTCACGTACTCGTTCACAAACTAGAATTGTTCCTGACCTCCGCATAAAGTACTGGCGTCACACTGTTTTGGTGAGAGCAATAGAGGACGGAGAAAAGCGAAATTCGGTTGGAGGAGGGAGGGAAAGGGTTCGACCAAGACCAGTGTGTAGCTTTCAATCTTCCATCGTGCCTTCACTCTGGAAGTAGCCACAATGAGCTCCACCTTGTGGCTTAGGACAGAGTGAACAAACTTGTAACTCCCAATTAACCATTAAGATATAAGAAACTATTCCACTCAATCAAAATCAAACCATTTTCGAAGTTGAAACTAGCGAGAATTCAAATGGTATTCAATATCCAATACAACACGATTCGCATTCGTTTCAACTGAATCGGTAATAAAGCTTGGCAAAAAAAGCAAAATTAACTATGAGCCACGGTGGTCCCCGAAAAAAAAGGCGAGGCCTGATAACGCAAACGCGGCACTTTCACAAACACTACAAAAACTACAGTAGTCGATAGACAAACAAGAAACACGTCACGTGTTACCAGACATGCGATCGGACGGTTACGATTGGGTTTACTATGCTTGAAGTAGCTTTTCCACATATAAAATAGGGGATTTTTGAAGAGAGGTAGGTTACTATAAGAAAAATCAGTAAAAATCATGTTCTTCCCAATAACGGTGAACTCTTTATTAGGCCATGCCAAAGTTTCTTTCATTCCATTGATTCCACTTTTTATAAATCCATAGCTGTTTCTTACTGCAGTTCCCTGACAATCTAATGGAATCACTACAGCCTAATCCTCCAGGGACCGTTTCCCGATTGCGAATGGGTGATCCATTATGCGCCGGAATACGACGGCTGCTCATTTCTTCATTAGCCTTCGAACCTCGGGCCTGTTTC
Source organism: Ostertagia ostertagi (assembly GCA_036418205.1). Taxonomy (NCBI): domain Eukaryota; kingdom Metazoa; phylum Nematoda; class Chromadorea; order Rhabditida; family Trichostrongylidae; genus Ostertagia; species Ostertagia ostertagi. Next base: position 11,409 of record MU868523.1, read on the forward strand.
CACCACCAGTGATCAGGCTACGGTATGCGGATCCTCAAAACGAATCAAGGCTTAGTTAAGAATGGTTCCCTCTCCCCACAATGTTTTCGCAGCACAACCCCTTGTATACACCTTAATCACCTGAGTGCCTTGCTAGTCTAAATCGTTCTCCAAGTAAACGAGGATAAAAAGGGCAGGTAAAAGTTGACAGCACTGACAGATATCTTCCTTAACTTCCCCCTTATCTCCTTCTCCATCTATACTCATCCTCGGAACTCCTATCGATGAGAAATTTCATAATATGGCTGCGTGGGAGGCATTATCACAAGAAAATTCGAAGCAGGAGCCAAATGATTGGGGTATGGCCTAGAAGAAGGAAAAGCGCTGAGAGGCTAATAAAGGTTAGCTTTAAGGCTGAAAATATCGAAATATTGCCCAAAGGGTAAGAATTAGAACAACGGCCCAATGGGAGTGTTATTTAGCGTTATTTAGCGCTACTAGCTCTTAGTTCTTTAGCGAAAAGAGGTTTAAGGTAGACGTCGAGAAGTAAGGGTCATTCTTCTTTGAGTTCTTTGAAAGCGCTATGCACCACTCATATTTCGTATTATGGGTTCCAGTCGCCAATTCTTCATCCCCATATATTGTACCTTTGATTTCAATTGTGTCTACGCAGCGGTGACCGGCCACACATTCGAAAACTATAGAAAAAGCCTTCATTTGAAAGCGAAGAGGAAAAAGTCTGAAATATTGCCAACAGTGTTCCCGCTCCCCAGACTGCCAGACCCATTAAACCCCCATTGCTGCGCTCCACCCCAACACTGCGCCGTCCTCGCCGCAAATGTTATTATCAGTTGGCTCTCGAGATTGACAAGCATATATTTGCCGACGTAGAGATAAGAGTCTCTCTCTTTCTCTGAAATTTTCTTCGTATGTTAGAAATCGTGAAAGTTATCTGCGTAACTCAACTTATCACCACATAAACATCCATTAAATCAAATGAAGCACACTCATCAAGGGCATCCAGCTCAAGACCAGCTAATCGAGATTAGCCTCAAAGTGAACGTCCTACGCCATTGCTATGGCTAGTCACATGCACTGCAGAGCATATTGATCGAGAAAATATCATGCTAACAAGAAGGACCTATTTTCCAGAAATGGGAAAAACTACTAATACAAGTTTGGAACCCAAAATCCCAAAATCTCTTCCTCAAACAACACGTTTCCAGCAAAAGCCTTTCATTCCCGTGGATACACGACCCTTCTGCAGATGAAACCAGTCAGCTAACTGCTGCTTGAGATGGGTCTCAACGAATCGCATAAACGTGTCAATAGCACGTAATTAGGGCACCGTAATTAACGCAATGCATATTAGCATGAGGCACGCTTACTAACGGCACTCGCCTTCAGTTCTGGACGATGTGGTTCTGACACGGGTGTTGCTGCTTCAGCGGTGTCCTCAGAGCGTGGTTCCTCGCGTTCCGATGGAACATCGGCCACTTCTGATCGCTCATCTGAAGCGAAACTCTGGTCAATGTCCGATTCCTTTTCATCTTTCGCTACTGTTGACGTCGATGGTGAGCCGAGCTCTTCATCTGAAAACATAGAAACTGTATCTAAAGAGAAAAAGTTCATACAGTTGGTAAATAGCTTTCGTTTTCCGTTCATCTTTAATGGAAATATTACGCTAACTCGAAACGCATGGTCCACCGCAGCCAGTAGCAGGCAATGTGAATCGGCTTTTCATAAAGAAAATCTGAACCTTGAAACCTCAGATTACAAGGACCAAAATAGGCAAAACATCCCAAAAAGTAGCCCATTTGGGAAAACTTTGGGCTTATTTTGGGTCAAGTCAGCCTGAAATACAACTCATGAAACTTGGACAACAACATCCACACTGAAGTTCTCTTGAGGTAGCAACCGGATGCGGAGGATTTTGGGGAGAAAAGAGGGAAGGGAGCGTCAAGATTCATTACAACACTGTGGCAGGAAGCCTATCTCTTTCCGTGCCTGGGAAGGGAAACATGCGCACAAGTGTATGCCCTCCTGATCGCTAGGCCAAGGCTATGCAATGCGTGATGAAACCATGTTCCCCTCTCCAGGGTGAAAAAAGTGAATATGCTGTCATTTGGAACGTCCAAAGGTGATAATCATGGATTGAATTGGTAATGGACTCAGAACGGCGGGACAATTCACTTCTTCTCCGGTGCACTCCTTTACAACAACGTGAGGCTCCAATTAAGAAAGAAAAACCATTATAAACAAAATAATAGATACGGTTCGTTTCGCTCCTTCCTCAGACGAACCTTATTATTTCGTCAATCCCCGGAGCTCAAAACTGTAGCACAATAGGTTCCCACTCCTCATCGCCTATGCCCCTCTTGGAATGACATCTACGGTTTTACGGAAGATATTGCGATTGCTTATAGCAGTCGCGTATCTCAAGATGCTAGAGTTCTGAGTCACACATTGCCTACAAAGCAATTGTAAACGCTCAAAGTCATCAGAATACTTTGAAACCTGAAAACCGAGAATGAGTAACAATACTCCGTTCCCTCCACTCCTAGCCGCTCAGTCGGCATTGAACAGCGGCAAACACAGTTATTACGTTCTTCAGAATGAGCTTCCATTCATTCATACGCATACATAGTACAGTAGGCAATTCGCTAATTGGCTACCGCAATGCGTGGATCGATGACAGATCGTCTTGGGAGATTGACTTATGGTGGCCCAATGACGGAAACGTAGCGGAATTCGTAAATGGACCCACAGCGCAACGAGCGAAAGGCGCTGACAGCGCTGTGAAGAGCCATTGAAAAGAAGGAAAAATGGATAGTAGTCAATCAATACACTCCCCCTATAGCACATTGAACAATTTGATGCGAGAAGCGCAATGATTTACTGAAAGATCTATATAATTTCGAAGCAGCAGCATACGGTACATAATCAAACCCATTGTCTCATGACGATTACCATAAGGCACCTCTATTGAGAAGGCCGGACAAATATTTGTCATGCCCCATTCACCTAGACAATATAACCAACTAATTGCTACTAATGAACCTTTTCATTGGACGAATTAGTCACGGTAACGGTAATCATAGAGCTCCTCTTCTCCCCGTGCAGCGCTACTACAAACAGCAATTTCACACGCGTCCTAATGACGGAGCGCAGAAGAGAATGTACGCGAAATGCGCTCATCCAGCAACAACTTGTACTTCAACAAAATCTGAAAGTAGTGAAAAAAACTCAAAACATGGCAAGTAGACCCACCATGTTCACTGCTTTCGCTGCTTTCATCCCGAATGTCACCACCGGCCAGCCGTCGCGCTTTTTTCTTTGGTGGTGTGGTCGTCTATAAAAAGATGTGTCATTCTTGGGTCACATTCGCTATGTAAGAATCCTCTCACCTCTGATTTTTTGCTAGTACTCCCACTTGAACTTCTTTTCTTATTCTTCTGCTTCTGTTTCTGAAACTCGTCGAAGAGTCGATCATCCAAGACATTCTCACGAGGTTCCCAAGTGTTGTGCCTGCAAAACAGCCGTGTTGTAATGATAGGCGAGACACGAGAGAGATAAGAGTATGGAAACGAAATATGAGCAAGAGTTCAGACGCTGTGTTACAAAAACATCGCGCAGGTAATATCCTCTATGATGCCTTTGAGATAAACACAACGGCGACGGCCCCTCGGCTCTCAATTCAACATCACAAGTGACAACTAGGGGCGACGCTAATGATAGAGTATGCTAATGCGATGCGCGCACAGACATCGGCGCCGCTGAGCACTTAAGATGGCCCTCGCACTAAGGTCTAATTTTGAAGAGCCTTCTTGATAGAATCTTTCACTGAAACTATTCATAGGGTCTCTGAAACCCCTCGACCACCGTAAACTCATACGGGTCCTATCCCTGCTTATAAACTGCTGGCCAGTAACCTTGAGCAGAACTATCAGAACAACTGAATAATTCCAAAAACTGTACTGATTCTTCCTTGACAAAAAGCCATTCATCAGAGTTAACAAGAGTCTATGAGCCAATTCAAAACACTGACGAATCTTTCCTTTGCAAAAAAATTCAAGAAAAATCTACATTAACATTTAAAGAAAAATCCACATCAATGTTCTGGGAAAATGGTTAAATTTCAACACTGTCACGCCATTTGAGTTGGTCACTAGTACGTACATATTAGCTAGTCCTAGAATCTTCCTGTTGTTCCCTCAGCAAAAACTTCTCGCATTTGCACAACTGAGAATATTTTCAAAGAAATTTGAGGGGCAACTTTACAACTTGTCAAAAACTTTTTTGAATTCTACACAAATGCCCGCTAAATCCATCAGTCAGTCCCCTGGTTAGTGAGCATACAAATTGCAACACTAAATCCCACACACATAGCTTACTTGATGCCCATGAATAAGTCAGTTTTACGTAGGGTTTTCATTACTATAATGACAGAAAGACGTCAGCGCGACTTGCAACACCTCATCGAAACGTGTAAACACCGCATTATCCCATGTTGAAAACTGCGACGTAAAGGTTCCGAAATAACTCAAATCTTCATGATATCCAGCCTCAGCGTCACGATAATCATAATCGCCTAATCTTCATGCACAGTAACCTGGTTCCATAAGTATTTCTGGTTATTGACACATACCCAACGGTATGGATAATCAGATCATCAGAGTCAAGCAGCCTAGTGGAAAAGTGGAAATGAACAAATTTAAGAGTAAAAACTGCCAAAATGCAGGTGAGAGAAGTAAAAGAACAACAACTTGGATAATAATGAAACCATGCAGACTTTTTATTTCCCTAAGGTAGAATAAGAGATTGTCAAGATTATTTCCAACAGTCTTCGAGCACCTCAAAAATTTGAAGCAAATTCAGGGTGTGCCATTCAGGTTTTGGAAATCCCATGAATGCCATCTCAAAGCTGCTCTCAACGTTGAAAATTTTGATTTGTTCCCTTTCACTGCCTACCGAATAGGCAACTCCAAATGCACTACTCATTGTCAGACCAGGGGCCGTAAGGTATGCTTCCCCGAAGGGTTGGGGACGAAAATCCCTTTAAATTTTCTCTGTCTTCCCAACTGGGATTGTCCTGATAAAGGGCCTACATTTAATATATGTGTGTAGGTTAAAGTAAACATGCACTGAAAATGAAGAAACAGTATCGTTCAAAACAAAAAAAATTTAAAGGGATTTTCGTCCCCAACCATTCGGGGAAGCATACCTTACGGCCCCAGAGGTCTCATGGATAACCTGCAACGAAATTCAGAGAATGCAGAGCGGTCAACGCGTGCAGACAGACAGGTGCAAGGTCAGAGACGCAGCAGAGGCTGGCTGGTGCAATTCTCGTGCGTAGGCGAATGCTTGGCCGCATCGATCAACGCTGAATGTCTACGGGCTCGGAGACACTCCATCTAGGAATCCGATTTCCATTCATTAAATAACTCATCTAGTATTCTAATCCTAATCATAGTATATTTAGGTGTACAAAAATAAATTCGCAGGTAAATCTAACGAAAATTGGCCAAGAACCCGCAGCGCATTTGTATCGGCTTTTTAAGAAGTGATATTTGACGACCTTCTATTGCTGGAAACTTGGCAATATTCCAAACCCTTTGAAAATATGCACTAGCTGCACAGCCCTTTTCCTTCATAACAGATCTAATGAGTGGAAGGAAAAGGACACGAGGAAACAAAGACCAGCGACAAATCATTTAAATTGTTCGTCAATTGACAGGTGCCTTGCTGCTAGAACTGTTCTCTCTGCTGACAGATGCAAATTATTGAAGGAAAGGAAAAAAACAGCAGGCTCTGGAACTGCAATCAATCTTGCCTTGAAAGTGACCTAGAAATGACCCTTCTCTTCGTTACTCAAAATCAAAGTCTTCCCCTCAGCTAAAACAATTAATATTTGCACAAGAATGCCTTCTCACAGCTTCGAATATTGGGAAAGGTCCTTAAAAATATCTGATTGATGACTGTTGTCGAACTTCTATGAATTTTTGCTCGTATAACGGGTCGTCCATTGGCACGGGATGGGTATTTGCTCAGCACAAAGGTTTCGCGTTTGGATAGGGCGATCGAAACTTGAAAGATACATCAATTCTCTCCCACGAATCGATACGCAGCTAGCAGTGAGCCCTTCAACGTATGTGTTGTGTGTTGACGTCCAGTATTATTTTCTGTTCATTTGGATATCCATTTCAATAGAACAGTTGGGAAAGACGCAGACATTCTATGCAACAGAATAGAAAAATATAAAAACAAAAGAAAAATAGGAGAACTAAATAAACTCACTTATTGCCCCATCCCTTCCATTTCACCAGATACTCGACTTTACCCTGAAAATCTCATATAAGTTGTAAGCTTGACTAATATAGGTTAATGGATATCATCTCCGATTACTGGGGATCAGAAGGCGGTAGCAGGTAGGCAAAACCTACAGTAAGCTGTTTTCTTCAACGGGAAATAATGCTGAAGCTTATCTGTCTTACCGAACCAGAAAAACAAAAACCGTTTCATGCTTATAGTTAATAATATTAAGGATGGGACACGTGCAAGTAATCTTCAGTATCAAGTCTTTCGAATCAGTAGAAGCTCACATATAAGCAGAAAACGAAAAGAAAACTATTTAAAGTTTTGGTATTCATATTTTGAAGGCAAAACTGTGTTCGGTGATCTATGTAAAAAAAAAAAACTAAAACACCTTCAGCAAATTATTATTCTTTATAAAACCGGTTCAATCAAAAAAAATGAATTGGAACAAATAAACGCTGCACTGTGATAATGAGACGTGACAGGTCGAAAACGCTGATAAATGCGTGCGCACTAGTTTGTGAAGCAAATCGCTCACAGACACAACATAACAACGACTTTCGATCGATTTCACATTACAACGAACCACAGAGTAGCACCAAAATGCTAGGTTATGAACAAACGGTGAATGAGAGAGTTAGTAACGGCTGTTGGCAAGCATTCTATGGGAACAGGGACCGATCAATAGCACTCGTCGGAGCCTGCAGCGGCGCACTTCGATAGAAAAACATGAAAGCAAAATGTTGAGGTGCTCTGCACAATCAGACCAAACATCTACTGTTGAGTGTTATGTTTCATTTGGGGGTTTTTAGTCACAGTTTGTTCCAGTTGAAACCCATGGAGCCTTCCTGACCGTCAGTAGCATTACAATAATATTTCACCGATGCAAAATCGCAATAGTGCGGCTAAATTGGAAGGGAATATGTCAAAGCTTCGCCAAAATGTACAATGAAAACATGCAAAACATAGATAAGCTTCTTTTTGGAACTCAGACATTATAAAAACAATAAGCTATGTCCGTGGAAATTTCGAGCGTAACCTTGGAAACATAACCTTATGTTAGAAACTTAGCGTAGCCTTATACAGATAGGTGAAAAAGTAATATTAAACTGAAAAATTGGAAAAAAATACGTGATCAGCATGACAACCACGATGGAATCTGTTTTGCCTCAGGTGCGAAACTTTTCATACGAGAAAAAAAGATTGCAGCAAACAAGACTTGAAGTGTGTTTTATGCAAATTCACTAGAGAATTCACGGTTGTTGCGAACGCACCTTCGCCATGGGTTTATTCACAGGAAAGCCACTGCAATAAATTCGCTCCAAGGTCGTCGTTATCGACACAACACATGCTATTAGCAAGTGCGACAGGTTGATTTAGAGTCCAGAAATGCTCGAAACACGTTGGGCGCTCAAAATTTGTTTTAATTTCGAAAAGAAAGTTGGAAATGGTGAAATGGTGGAAAGATAACAAAAGTACTTCCAATGAAAAAAACGAATTATAAAAGCTTTGACCCCAAGAAGCGGGAATAAAAACGTGGAAAACTTGGCACAAAATGATATCCTCGACTGCAAAGGAAAACACTGGCGAATGAAGAAGCGAATCAATAATTCCAAAGCTTCGCAGTCAACAAAAGTGACGTGCAAATAGTCTCGATCGATAACGAGCCACCACGAGAAATTGGGAAACGAGAAAACTAAACGGAAATGAAACATCGCACACCTTTCGTTTTCGCTCTTTCAAGAGCGCTTCCACAGCGAACACATTGCCCTCGAGAGGTTCCATACCGGGCGTGGGCCTCACCGGGACAAAATTGGTCGAATCACTGCGCCAAAATCAGACGTCGACACTACCAGCTCGGCGCCACGACGGCGGCGACTGCGGTCGCGACGATGGCGTATCGCACGCGATGGTCGCCGCGGCGAGCGCGACCTTCGCGCTCTGCGTCTCTGCCGCCACCGCTCGCACTCTGTCTGTCCTCTGCCGATAACGATCTCTAGTCATTATTGCATCGTACCACCCCACGTGAATTACTTCTTTGTAGGTGATACTCCCGAGATGAATTGATTTACACCCCGAAAACTGCTCCGCTCATCTGCTTGGGGATGAGTTCCGTGGAGGATTTCCAAGCATTGCACGTTTCTCTGCGCTTCACTCGCACTCGACACCCATCCGTGTAACCCTTATCATCGCCGGGTGACTCTCAGCTGTGTGCTATTATCGACCCGCCCCGATGTTAGGGGGCTACCCGCCACTCCGGACGGGGAAATTACTTCGTCGTCGTTGTCGAGGGCTTTTCTCGAACCACTCACCCAGATGACGTAACGCTACTTAGCAGGACATGGTTCTCACGAGTACTGATAATCACCTAATGTTCCGATGTCCTAGATATAAAGGTCCGAAAAAAATATAAAAATTTCCCCTTGTGGTTCACCCTAGCACTTGTGAAAATGCGCGCGGCAGTTTTACGGGGGCACCCTTCCAGCCTGCGGTAGGATAAGTCTTCAAAATGCGCCAAAATGAGAATTTCGTACACATGGCTGGCAGCAACGCGTTTAATAAACGCAGCTGTTTCGCTGGCGCTTTCGATTGGTTGACGAGAACTTGCGCCATCCGGTCAAATGTAGCCAACAGGCGTGGTTTTGCCGGCCGTGGCTCATCCCCTGATGTTTGGAAAGCGAAGCGGAAAGTGACAGAGAAAGATGGACAGGGCCGAGCGCGCTCAAAGACGGCAATTGACCGTATCCCACTTTGGACGCACCAGATCGCCGTTGTCTGCTTGTGCCTACGCCGCCGCATTCGGCGTCATCACGTCGGGGCCATCCACTCGATCATCGCCTATATTCTCTCTCTCATTACGATAGTACGACCTGTTCCGTTACCGTAATCCCGACGGGCGCGGAGGGTGCAGCGGCGGTGACGACGGCGATGGCCGGCCGTGAATCGTTATCTTATTTGCAGAGGCTCGCGCGCAGGGCTTCTCTCTGTTTGAATGCCTCTTCTCTCTTTCGCTCTCATTTCTCTATTTCATATTCTTCATTCCTCTAGCAAGCTCTCTCCCATTCGGAGATCAACACCCGCACCACCGTAGTATGGAATTGGGTTTCTGAGCAATTATGCGATATATAGGCCGCAGCGCACGCCGCGGGGGGTGCAAATTTGGATTGTATGAATGCGAGCCGTCCTCCGACGGGAGTGTGGCTGGAAAGAATGCTGATTGATTGGCAGCAGAAATTCCCCCGAGCCGTGGGGGTGATGGTGGTCGGTCGGTCGGGTGGTGGCGGGTGGTGAATCGTCGTCGGACGAGTGAACACTTATCGTCGGAGTGCGCAGGACGACGAGGAAACGCGCCGCCCGACTACCGTAGCAGGGGACGTTTGGTAGGGGGCGTGGCCGACGGCCGGGTGTTGATTGGTTTCCGCAGAGCGTCAGAATGCCAGAGCGGCGAGACAGCACAGCATCATTGGAGGGTGCACGATTGCGCTGACAAGCAGCGTGCGGCCGCGGCGCGGAACACATACTGTGGCGGTCTGGCTCGGTCGGTTCGACATCGCTGGCCATGTCGGCTGCATCCTGCACCTGCCCTGATCGTCACACCCATCACTATCAGCTCATCATTTTCGTTTATCATCACTTTTACAGTCGTTTCCCATTGAAATTCCCTGAAGTGCTCCTTTTCTGCTCGCATCCTTAATCCACCCAATGGTAGGCGTTGCTGTGGGCGGGCCCACCAGTTGGTCCCGCCCCACGGCTCTATCACTGCCTCGTTGATTACGTTCTTCGCTGCTCGACGACCGCGCTCTGCTCTGTCTTGGAGAGTATCGATTCTCGTTACCGTAATTTTACCTAGGTTCTCCATTTCGGTAGTTATCGCAGAGATTATCGGATGGACAGACCAGTCGATCGATCAGCATCGAATCGAATTGACGTGTTATGGGTGCCGGCACGTTAGCTGCGCCTCGTTGAGCTTCTTCTTTAACCATCGATTGCTTTGTTGTGACATCGATCTTTGAAATTTTAAGATTTCAAGGTCCCTATAAGCTATCTGTTATCGATTTCTACTCTCATTTCAAATCATAGCTACAGTGTTTCGTCGTATGAAATCTGCCTATTCATTAGCAGCTGGTCGTTGGGCGTTTCTTTGTCTGAGCAGCAGTGTTCGTCGCTGGCGCTGCAGCGCTCACTTCCACGCCCGCAATTGTAAACATTTCGCACGAATGACGGCAAATTTCAGGTGTTCTCCTATAGGACCCCTCCTATTCGCCCGGCCCTGGCTCAACGTCCTCCTCTAGGACCTATTGGTGAGTTCGATTCAGCGCAGCTTTCTTGTGTTCAATAGTCCGCTGGCCGTCGCCGTCGTCGTAGTGTAACGAACAACTACTTACACATGCGCGCGCTCACATTGACGTTAATACCGTATGCCGCGGCGACCCACTGCGCTGGCTGGCTCTGGAGCGCATATGTGTGTCTGTGGCTGAGTGTCTATGTGTATGTGTGTGAGTGGTGGCGCCGCCCGAGCGCTCGTTCTTCATCGAGGTCAACAGGCGCCCGGAACTTTTTCCCGGACCGGCAAAACCCACCGTAATTATGACGCTAGTGGCTCGGCTACTAATCTAATCACACCAGAGGAGCATTCACGAGCAGTATGACGTTTGAAAAGCGCTACCAAAGGGAATAAGTGGAATAATTGAATAAATGGATGAGAAACATGAGTGAAGTCGTAATTTCGGACACTTATCGGCGCGATGTGAAGCCGTAATTCACCATACAACGAGAAACTCCAAAAAAGGTGCTACTACCATAGTCTGCCGCCGCCATATTGAGGCGTTTTCACCTTCGGGGACAATCCGCGAGACCCGTGCAACCCGAACTTATCATAAAAGGTATCGTTATGCCTTTTTATGTTTTGCAAAAGCTGCAGTTTGACTTGAGGCGTACACTGACACGTTTTTTGAAATCGTTTTAGTGCGCGCGCGTAAATTTTGTTTCAAATGGATGGATTTTTAGGGAGAACAAATGTAATTTTTGACATTGTGCTAAGATTCGTTGTCAAATACAGCATGGGAATGTCAGGTTTTCTATTTTCTAGTCTTGTGAAGACCGAAAGTACGCAAAAATCATCCTTTAGTGAGTGATTTTTCTATGTGATTCAATATTTGCATGTTTGGAACCCTGGAATCATGTTTAGAATATCACAGAATTTGCAGCCAACTGTGAAAAAGCTGCAACTTGAGTTCTTTCTTTACAAAAACTTCACAAAAACTTCTTAACTTCACCCTGAAAAGGTTGTGATTAAACAATTTCTGCTTTGTACTGTCTTTGTCAACAGTTTTCAACTTCTTTAGCGAGAAATTAGTCTAAAACTGCATTATCGATTTCGAAAAAGTAACAGTACCTAATTCCATTGTACGCAGTACCTGGTAGGTTTGGTGCTCTCGAGTGCTCAAATCTCCACGTAGTGTCCTGCCACGGCAAAAAAAAAGAACTGGTGAAATTCGGAAACATTTCATCGCCATCGAAAACATTGCTGAAGTTTCTGCTTTGCCGAAATTTCGATGATTACTGGGTGAAGTAATTTAAAGAGCTTTTTCACAGCTATGCGTACGATTGCGAGCCGCGTTGAGAGTGTCTAAATCAGTGCGATGACTTTTGGACTCATTTTTCATCTATAAGAGCCCTTTTCGTTCGAGATTTTTGGCTACTGTGTTTCCAAGTATTGGAATCCGTTCCATATCAGCGTTCCCAAATGCCTCTTATCACTAGAGATGTCTGGTGAGGAGGGTGAGAGCATAAAGTGCTTATCGTTGGCAAAGAAGTGTGCTCCCTAGTAGCATTATAAAGGTTTTATGAAGTCACACTTTGTTTTATTGATTAGATTTCCAATTTAGAGGACGATGAGTGCGTCACCAAACCTCAGATGTGGCTTATGCAATGAATATCTCGTCAATGCTGTCACTGTGGCAGGATGTATGCACAGCTGTGAGTGATTTTCACTTTCATCCTTATTTTTATTTTATTTCAATTGAATTTTTCAATTATTAATATGTGTTAAAGCTCAAGGTTGATCTAAAAAGGGCGAATCTTGGTAACTGTTTCTTGAAATTCGTTCAAATGTTTTGACCTGGAGTTCTATTTCACCTGCTTGGATGAATTTTGTTCTTATACTAGGTTATGAATGTTTGAAGAAATTAGGTTCGGTTTTTCTATGGTCGGTTAATTCTTCGTGCAGAATTAGCATGTACCATTAGCGGTTGATAGGGATTACCTGAAATCCAACAGACTGAACTGGTTATCATAAATTTCGAACAATGCTTGCAAGCTGTGACGTGAACATGCTGGTCATAAATCATCTGTATCATTTGATTTCTTTCAGTCTGCGAAGAATGTCTCTTGAAAAATCTGTCAGTATCGGGTACTTGTCCAACAAAGGGATGCAAGAAAAATGTAGACAAAGTAAGTCTAAATAATTGCTCATTTTTACGCGCTTTGGTTTTACACTTATTATGAGACATTAGGACTTTCTTGCCGTTTATGCGGCTCTTGATTTCAGAACGGATATCGCCGCGATTCTACTTTGCAAATGCTCGTTTACAAATTTGTGCCCCAGATGTTTTTTGAAAACGCTGAGAAAGGCAGCAAAGGAAACACGGATGTCAACAACAGAAAAATGCAGAGGTATGTTAAATCTTTGTGCTCACTTTTTTGTATTTTTAATATTTGTATCGTGTTAGCTTGTGCTTGGTGAGAAGACCTCTCCAAGGCAACGTCATCTCTCATATCTTCTGAGAATTTCACATTGGGAGGCCTTGTAACCTTTTATCTGCTTTTTACTCGAGTGACCTCTTATCTTAAAACTGCGGTGACATTCACTGAGGCTTTCCTAATTAAGAAAATGAATGTACACTCTGCCGTGGAGGTTATTCCACGTAAGGCCTCATAGTCTGAAAGGCTTTTGCGATTAGCTGTCATCTAATCTTGTATTACTTTCGTCACCCCAACGACATCCAGTGTTTCATCGTGAATTGATTTCAATCGACCACATGTGTGATAGCTCTAGATTTTATACATATTCGGCCATTTTATCACCCAGGAATCACTTTAGTAATAAAAGTATCAGCGGAAATTTTGCACGGCGTAAAGTTGAGTGGTTACCAATAGCTTTTTATGGAAAAATATCTACATAAAAAAGACCCTCCCATAGATCAAATGGACGCTGATGACCGAGCATTTTTTATTTTCGAATTTATTTATTTTATTTTCTTCTTTAGCAGAACCGTTTTAGAGAACTGGCACAAGCAAGCACTGAAATTTGTGATCCTGACGAGCTTCTGTCAATTTGTTTGGAGTTTGTACCGGCTCCAGCTGTGGCAAAGCCTGATGAGGTTTGTGAGCCGCTCGTCTTTATCCCATTTTTATTTTTCATAGTGGTTTAGAGTGAGTGCCAACTTGAACATTTAGGA
>MU868523.1:25262-36587 GCA_036418205.1 Ostertagia ostertagi
TTAAGAAAATGAATGTACACTCTGCCGTGGAGGTTATTCCACGTAAGGCCTCATAGTCTGAAAGGCTTTTGCGATTAGCTGTCATCTAATCTTGTATTACTTTCATCACCCCAACGACATCCAGTGTTTCGTCGTATGAAATCTGCCTATTCATTAGCAGCTGGTCGTTGGGCGTTTCTTTGTCTGAGCAGCAGTGTTCGTCGCTGGCGCTGCAGCGCTCACTTCCACGCCCGCAATTGTAAACATTTCGCACGAATGACGGCAAATTTCAGGTGTTCTCCTATAGGACCCCTCCTATTCGCCCGGCCCTGGCTCAACGTCCTCCTCTAGGACCTATTGGTGAGTTCGATTCAGCGCAGCTTTCTTGTGTTCAATAGTCCGCTGGCCGTCGCCGTCGTCGTAGTGTAACGAACAACTACTTACACATGCGCGCGCTCACATTGACGTTAATACCGTATGCCGCGGCGACCCACTGCGCTGGCTGGCTCTGGAGCGCATATGTGTGTCTGTGGCTGAGTGTCTATGTGTATGTGTGTGAGTGGTGGCGCCGCCCGAGCGCTCGTTCTTCATCGAGGTCAACAGGCGCCCGGAACTTTTTCCCGGACCGGCAAAACCCACCGTAATTATGACGCTAGTGGCTCGGCTACTAATCTAATCACACCAGAGGAGCATTCACGAGCAGTATGACGTTTGAAAAGCGCTACCAAAGGGAATAAGTGGAATAATTGAATAAATGGATGAGAAACATGAGTGAAGTCGTAATTTCGGACACTTATCGGCGCGATGTGAAGCCGTAATTCACCATACAACGAGAAACTTCAAAAAAGGTGCTACTACCATAGTCTGCGCCGCCATATTGAGGCGTTTTCACCTTCGGGGACAATCCGCGAGACCCGTGCAACCCGAACTTATCATAAAAGGTATCGTTATGCCTTTTTATGTTTTGCAAAAGCTGCAGTTTGACTTGAGGCGTACACTGACACGTTTTTTGAAATCGTTTTAGTGCGCGCGCGTAAATTTTGTTTCAAATGGATGGATTTTTGGGAGAACAAATGTAATTTTTGACATTGTGCTAAGATTCGTTGTCAAATACAGCATGGGAATGTCAGGTTTCTCTATTTTCTAGTCTTGTGAAGACCGAATGTACGCAAAAATCATCCTTTAGTGAGTGATTTTTCTGTGTGGTTCAATATTTGCATGTTTTTTCGCCCTGGAATCAAGTTTAGAATATCACAGAATTTGCAGTCCAACTGTGAAAAAGCCGCAATTTGAGTTCTTTCTTCACAAAAACTTCTTAACTTCACCCTGAAAAGGTTGTGATTAAATAATTTCTGCTTTGGCATGTCTTTGTCAACAGTTTTCAACTTCTTTAGCGAGAAATTAGTCTAAAACTGCAATCGATTTCGAAAAAGTAACAGTACCTAATTTCATTGTACGCAGTACCTGGTAGGTTTGGTGCTCTCGAGTGCTCAAATCTCCACGTAGTGTCCTGCCACGGCAAAAAAAGAACTGGTGAAATTCGGAAACATTTCATCGCCATCGAAAACATTGCTGAAGTTTCTGCTTTGCCGAAATTTCGATGATTACTGGGTGAAGTAATTTAAAGAGCTTTTTCACAGCTATGCGTACGATTGCGAGCCGCGTTGAGAGTGTCTAAATCAGTGCGATGACTTTTGGACTCATTTTTCATCTATAAGAGCCCTTTTCGTTCGAGATTTTTGGCTACTGTGTTTCCAAGTATTGGAATCCGTTCCATATCAGCGTTCCCAAATGCCTCTTATCACTAGAGATGTCTGGTGAGGAGGGTGAGAGCATAAAGTGCTTATCGTTGGCAAAGAAGTGTGCTCCCTAGTAGCATGGATTAATAGGTTTTATGAAGTCACACTTTGTTTTATTGATTAGATTTCCAATTTAGAGGACGATGAGTGGACGATGAGTGCGTCCAAACCTCAGATGTGGCTTATGCAATGAATATCTCGTCAATGCTGTCACTGTGGCAGGATGTATGCACAGCTGTGAGTGATTTTCACTTTCATCCTTATTTTTATTTTATTTCAATTGAGTTTTCAATTATTAATATGTGTTAAAGCTCAAGGTTGGTCTTAAAAGGGCGAATCTTGGTAATTGTTTCTTGACATTCGTTCAAATGTTTTGACCTGGAGTCCTATTTCACCTGCTTGGATGAATTTTGTTCTTATACTAGGTTATGAATGTTTGAAGAAATTAGGTTCGGTTTTTTCTATGGTTGGTTTATTCTTCGTGCAGAATTAGCATGTACCATTAGCGGTTGATAGGGATTACCTGAAATCCAACAGACTGAACCGGTTATCATAAATTTCGAACAATGCTTGCAAGCTGTGACGTGAACATGTTGGTCATAAATCATCTGTATCATTTGATTTCTTTCAGTCTGCGAAGAATGTCTCTTGAAAAATCTGTCAGTATCGGGTACTTGTCCAACAAAGGGATGCAAGAAAAATGTAGACAAAGTAAGTCTAAAATTGCTCATTTTTACGCGCTTTGGTTTTACACTTATTATGAGACATTAGGACTTTCTTGCCGTTTATGCGGCTCTTGATTTCAGAACGGATATCGCCGCGATTCTACTTTGCAAATGCTCGTTTACAAATTTGTGCCCCAGATGTTTTTTGAAAACGCTGAGAAAGGCAGCAAAGGAAACACGGATGTCAACAACAGAAAAATGCAGAGGTATAATCTTTGTGCTCACTTTTTTGTATTTTTAATATTTGTATCGTGTTAGCTTGTGCTTGGTGAGAAGACCTCTCCAAGGCAACGTCATCTCTCATATCTTCTGAGAATTTCACATTGGGAGGCCTTGTAACCTTTTATCTGCTTTTTACTCGAGTGACCTCTTATCTTAAAACTGCGGTGACATTCACTGAGGCTTTCCTAATTAAGAAAATGAATGTACACTCTGCCGTGGAGGTTATTCCACGTAAGGCCTCATAGTCCGAAAGGCTTTTGCGATTAGCTGTCATCTAATCTTGTATTACTTTCATCACCCCAACGACATCCAGTGTTTCATCGTGAATTGATTTCAATCGACCACATGTGTGATAGCTCTAGATTTTATACATATTCGGCCATTTTATCACCCAGGAATCACTTTAGTAATAAAAGTATCAGCGGAAATTTTGCACGGCGTAAAGTTGAGTGGTTACCAATAGCTTTTTATGGAAAAATATCTACATAAAAAAGACCCTCCCATAGATCAAATGGACGCTGATGACCGAGCATTTTTTATTTTCGAATTTATTTATTTTATTTTCTTCTTTAGCAGAACCGTTTTAGAGAACTGGCACAAGCAAGCACTGAAATTTGTGATCCTGACGAGCTTCTGTCAATTTGTTTGGAGTTTGTACCGGCTCCAGCTGTGGCAAAGCCTGATGAGGTTTGTGAGCCGCTCGTCTTTATCCCATTTTTATTTTTCATAGTGGTTTAGAGTGAGTGCCAACTTGAACATTTAGGAGGTTGTGTCTACGAACCCTTCTACTTCATCGTCCTCTAAGGCCGAGCCCCCATTGAAGAAGATGAAAAAGGTAGGATGTGCTACAGTAAGATAAGAGCTATTTTCCGTAGAGTATGATGCCTGAGCAAGGAGTAGAAAGCGGTTTATACATTTCTCGAAGCTAAGCCACAAATCTAGCTGATGGTTTTCTTAGTCGTGGCTGATTTGTGGATCTTACCTGGGATGATCTGGCGGCCATGGGTTTAAAGGCGCGCGCTTATCCGTGTGGGCTAAACCTGTGTTTTTCGTTCTTCGCTGATGATTTTGTAACCTGAGAGATAGCGATCTCTTTTTAACTTAGTAGGATTACTGCTACGGCATTTCGTATGAAATACTGTCTTGGTTTGCTTTGTGTGTGTTCCCTTCTCCCTCATACCCAGGTTAGTCCAATTCAGTTTTGGAAGTGGAATAAAATTATTGGTGTATCAAAAATCCCGCTTTATATTGAACTTTTGATGCCTTTGGCAGTGTCTCACTACTGTTCTGCAGAACCTCAAGCACTTGAGGCTTGGCGTCGATAAAATCAATGTCACTTATGATTTTTGATGCTATTCGTTGTCTATAGCCGTGCATATGTCGCTCAGTTTGCATTGCGGACTCGCCTGGCTATGAAATACAAAGTGCATTAACATTTTTTCAATGCTAAAAACCAGTGCCCAAAAATCGTGGAATGCAACGAATAAGACAATAAGCTAGATCGCGAAAATTCGAGTGAAGGATGCTTTGAATGAATATACTGAGAGCACTCGTCCCGATTTACTACGAAACTTAAACATGTTCTAGTGTTTTTGAAAACTTTTTTTTTCAATAATTTTGAGTTGCTAAACTGATGCCATAGTCAAGGAATCTGCTAGCAACGAGCAATGCGGAGTGATACATGTCCTGAATTATATTGTTTTGCTTCCCTTCTGAGGATGAATAGTCTGGTCGAATCAGTATAGTGTTTTATAGCTTCTTTCCTTTGCAGATGCGCGAACATCGTGAAGTTCAGCAGTCATTTCGGCGCTTTTTTCGATGCGCAGCGAAGGTGCCGATTCGTATAGTGCGCCGCCTTCTTGAAACGAAGCTATTTCTCACTGATCAATTCACAGTCCACTTCATTTCCGACAGGGATTTCCAGGTAGGAGTTTTTTCTACTACTTTGATTGATTCTGTTTTTCAATCACCTTGTTCAGGATATTCCTGATGACGTTACTTTGCGCACGTTGGTGCTGGACGGCGGTTTTGATCGAACAAGACCTTTTCGGCTATTCTTCACTCTCATTCCGAATGTGAACGATGACGCGCCGCCAGTTCTCGACGCGGAAACAATGCCCTGTCTTATGCCGGAGGCACCCGTTCATCAAGAAGCGCCGTCAACGATTCAACCGCCCGGTCAACTACAACCTGTCCAGCTCGTTTCTCCGGTGGTTCCAGCGCTAACTGTCAGTCTTTCAACGGATATCTATGGTCATTCGGCTCCAATTATAACTCCTCAGTGCGCCCCGCGCAAACGTAGAAAGCTGAGCGATCCGAAGAAAAGTCCCACAGAGAAGTCTCCGACGACTGTTGCTCATCCGACACCACTGGCGCCGAATATGCTTGTCGGTCCGCTGATTCGGCCGATGTTCATCGCACAGCCACCGTTTATTCATCGTTCGCCTCCGAATATGCATATTTCGATGCCGTACACCCAGCCACCACAGGTGTGTTTGTCTTCATACTTTTTTCTTTCCTCCCGATGCCCATGCCACTTCCAATGCTTTTGAGATCGGAGAAAATTCATCCTTATTCTTTCTGCGATTGTTGCGACTTACTTCGTAGTCAACTATGAAATCGTCCTGGTTGCTATCTACCTAATTTTGACGTGGTTGGGAGCTGTACCAGTCAGCCAAGCGTAGGACTTGGACGTTTTCAGAGCTTTAGTTCACCTTTATCGCTCCTTTTTTATTGGATATCATGGCTTTTCAATGTTTTTCTGCTCAATGAATTGAATTTTCTTCATTCTACGGCCTCGGCTGCACTCAGTAACACCATTTGCGCTCCCTCTATCTCGCTGTGGGGATTTCTGAAACTGATATATAATATATAGTACTTAATATCGCACCATATGTTCGTCTGCTGGCGTTAGGAGATAGAATTCTGTGCTACTCGCTTTGCACCACTGCGTAGCTACGCCCTCCCTATAGCAAAAACATGTAGTAGTCAATCGGCTCTACATTCGGTTGCTTTTACTCGGGAAGGAATTGGCATAGGCATCCAGGGCTTCCCTCATCTTCAAGGAATATTAAGCTTCCCCATACTGCTTGGTCTTATTTCAGAATTCAAACACCGTGGAAAATTCACCACCAAAACAATGTGCATCCGTATGCAGAACCGATAACAACGTTGATCAACCTCCTCTGCTGCATCGAGAGGATCCAATGGTTTCTGTCGTTCCACCTCCAACGCTAGAACCATCGCCTTCATCGTTCACGGATATCCAAAAAGCTCCGAATCCGCCTCAAATCCCGCAACCGGTGCTGCCGCGGTTAGAACCCATTCACCAAGTTGTGCCACTTCCACCATCGCAGCCGCCGCCACCAGCACCACCACCCCTTCCGAAAAATGTGGATTTGCAACCATTGCAGCCAGTTCAATTCGTACCACAGGAAGGGAGTTCGAAGACATCCAAGGTGGAAAAAAATGTGAAGCCGAAACCGCCACCTCTTCCAGAAGCCTCATCGATGTCGATGGAATCACGACCAAAAGCAGTAACCTCTGTCTATGAGCCGCATCCTATGCCATCATATCCCTTCTATATGAATAGTACCACCAAAAGTTTGGAGCCTCCACCTAGGCTCGACGCAATGACAAGTCACGCTAGGCAACAACCTTCCGAAAAGAAGCAGTCGTCCAGAGCGAATTCCTCACAGAATGGCTTTGTCAACAGTAGTACGTCTAAAGGGAAGCCGAATAATTCACCAGCGCTACCAATTACACCTGACCATCTACGATCTGTGCAGACTGTTCTACCACAATCCTTGGGCGGAGATATTCGGGCAATGCCGATTCTTCCACGAAAGCTGGAGGAAACCCAACCACCACCGACTTCGGCGAATTTCGATCCAAGAATGGACATGGCTGCTGCTAGAATGGGAACTGGTGCTTTTACGGTGAGTAGAGTTCAGTTTCTTTGCTATTTTTATTGATATATCCTAAATATTGTTATTATTAACTGTTTTTTTTTGCGCTGTGCGGCCATTACTAGTATTCCCTGTTCATGCTCGATATTTTCAATGAGAATCCATCTCATGCAGTAGTTTAAAGAGAGAATAAAAATTGGGTGGAATTACGTTTTCAGTTGCCATATTCATGAAGAAAAGAGATTTCCACGGGAGGATTTTTCGTTATCAGCCGAAAAAATATTCTATTAGAGTTCTTTTAAATACTTTTATCAGGTCGCGGCCAGATTCTTGCATGGTCTTTTTTATCTACTTTGGACAGTTCAAAATATTGACTTGTTTTTGTTTGTTAACTGCTGTTTTTGGCCGCAGTTCGCCTTGCGAATGTTTCACAAGAATGCTGGGTTGTGAACAAAACTTTCGCCCCAGGCGGGACTAGAACCCGCACCTCTCGCTTTCCGGGCAAGTGCGCTACCAGTTACGCTACCGGGGCACCATTTCATCCCAACTCAGCTTTTTATGGTACGTATACCATGAAAAGCTGAGTTGGGATGAAATGGTGCCCCGGTAGCGTAACTGGTAGCGCACTTGCCCGGAAAGCGAGAGGTGCGGGTTCTAGTCCCGCCTGGGGCGAAAGTTTTGTTCACAACCCAGCATTCTTGTGAAAAGTTCAAAATATGTTGTAATAGAGTCACAAATGACCGCTCAATCAACTTTCCGTTATATTCATTAAATTATTGCACAATTGTTATACTATATTTGATTAGTGGGGTGAGGATATTTGCTCTCCTTTTGTGGGTTCACTGATGAACTACTTGCGCGGCGAGTTTATAGGCTTGGTTTGCCATGCTTTTGCAATGTAATGCGTTTTTTTCTCTCGTAGTCCTCATTTTTGCCTGTAATATGTCCGTAGTGTCTCTTCATATTGAACGGAACCCTATCACTTATCAGTCAGATGTGCTGAATTTGGCGTGAGGCTCACTCTAGGACCTCAGAGAATCGGAAATGAGTGGATCATCTTAAGGTATTGGATACGAATTAATTGAAAAAGTGAGGAATCCGCTTCCGCGGCTCACAGATCCCAATGAGGCGGGGTTGAAGGGTCGATACCTATCTGACCTTTTCGCTGATGCTCCGGCATTTTACTTACGCGGTTCTCATGTGCGCTGATTCCCACAGGCGATACTTCCACAATTCTTCTCGAAGATTCGCCTATTCGCTCAAGACACAGACTGCGAACAATGCATTAGTAGTCTACAATCCCAGAGGAAATCCAAGTAGCATTTTAGAGAAAGCATTATTGATTGAAAATATTATACCATCCGTAAGCCTACGAAATCGTTCTAAATTTTCTTATTTTTAAATCTCTGGTACTACACATATGTTCTTGTAATGATTCTGCGCTTTACAGTCACCCGATCATGCTGCGCCACCACCACCACCAACGCTCCCCAACGCGACTACAGTGACGGCACCAATGGATTTTCGGCGAATGGCAACGCTGAATAAACAGTCGCTTGGTCGTACATTACAAGCAGTCCTGTCAAGTGGACGAGCAGACGTAACAAAAAACACCGTGACGTTGCCTTGTGCTGGTGCAGGCGACGTCGCCAGTGGTGGCGCGCCGATGGACGCACGACCGACGCCACTCAACGGCAAAATACCCAAAGAAGCTGCGGTCGATTTACGTTTCCCGAATTCGAAATCGCTCTCTACATGAATACGTGCAGAGTTTGTGTATGCAGTGCTCGCAGAAAGTAATCGTCTGTCACAACGCAATGACGGGCGCCGCGATCTTTCCATGGGGCCATGTTAATTGATTGCCTTCACGGCAGCTGATCATTAAGAAGCTGTTCCAAATGTCAAACCCTTGGTGCACTGGGTATGGTGACTATTTTCTGCGAGCATTATAAAGTCGATTTCAAGCGAGCTTATTCGTTAACTACTTCGTGCGGGTCACTATCGATTAGCGATACTCTTTTGTGACTATGCGCGCGCGATCGCTGCGCAGCTCGTTTGGAATCGACTATAAATTGTCAGTAAAGAAGAATTAGTTTCATAGTTGAATAACCATGAGTCGCTGTGTCGTTCTCGTAACCAATGATTTGTGATGGTGACCTATATATATTTTCAACTGACCATGACCGTTTTTAACCACAGGAAGTGCTTAGTTAGTCGGCCTTTTCTGTTCATTTGTGTTGTCCCTGACTTCCTCTATGCTTCCGATTCTGCATGGTGTCCTACTGTGATTGAATAGATCCCCAGAGTCTCGAAGTCTGCGTTCCTCCTCTCTCAATCTGCTTTAATGCGGGTAATACCGGTTCCATTACATTTTTAAAGCTCTCCAAACCATGAAGAAGTCTGGCGACATTTCGTATCTCCTCGATTTTAGGTGTGCATTTCAAATGGTGTTAGGCTGCTTACGCACTTCAGCCCGTACCGTTTAATGCGCGCACTTTACAATGGTCATTGATTTTGTTGGCGCATAATCGATACTCATCATTTCCATTCTAACCTAAACGTGGTCTGAAATGTTGAAGAAGCTTCACAATGGATGCTACTTTGTTGTTGTTATCTCGTGTTTCTCATGTATTTACCTACACAACGTGTTGAAGTTGATAACTGTATAGAAAATCGATAGTATATATAGATCAGATCGTATTTGCTATGTTAATAAATGTGATTTAACTAGGTGTTGATTCGATTCAAGTGATGTGTAATTGCTCATTATTGCACTGAACAGTATCGTACAACTAATTAGGTGTTGCTTCTGTGGTATGGTTCGCTAGAATAGAAGCTGACTTCCGCTTTTTGCAGCGCGGAGCGAGATATTTCGCTGCGGGAACCCCAGGTCCACCACTGACCAAGAGTGGACCTGGGGTTCTTGCAGCGAAAAAAAACGCGCTTGAAAGAGCGGAAAAGTCGCTTTTCATACTAGCGAACCACACTATTGTTTCTGTACACAATAGCGCAGGAGAGCACCACTAGTTTAATTTAACTCCTAATTGTTACAGTATTTGTCAAAATCAAAAGGAAGCCTATTCGCCACATTGAATTGGACCGTACTTGTGCTTCGAAAAAAAGAAATGAGAACTTTATGTTTCGGTATCGAACAAGGTACGCCTTGCTGCAGAAATGATAATTTAGGTTTCGATTTCGTGGAACTAATAGCTCCTAATTAAGCAATTATTGTAAAAGCTGGCTGAATGATAAGGTGACATAGAAGGTATGAAAAAGAGCACGAATCATGAGTGACGTCATCAGTAATAAATAAAAACCCTCATTAGAAGTCCGTCCCAAGAAATTGGCCCACTTAACGTTTCTCTTTTACTGGAAGCCGCCTAGATAAATGGCTCTAGGCAGCATTGGCTTTACAACATTCAAGTAACTAACAAAAAGCAGTAGGAAACGTCCTTGGTAAGGTCACCAGTCGGC
The DNA here is from genome assembly GCA_036418205.1 of Ostertagia ostertagi. Taxonomy (NCBI): domain Eukaryota; kingdom Metazoa; phylum Nematoda; class Chromadorea; order Rhabditida; family Trichostrongylidae; genus Ostertagia; species Ostertagia ostertagi. The sequence goes on from MU868523.1 coordinate 35,370, forward strand.
TTGAGGCAGTGACTTCGCAGGGTGCTGATCTAGGAATGCCGGCATGACTAATTGACGAAGTAGCAGAAAGGTCAAGTTGACCCAAATATCGAACAGCTCCTTTGGAATCTGGCTCAATAGGAAAGGGTTATCACCTAGCGCTTTCTTTCTTGAGATGCGCCACGCATTTTAACTTATTCCAGAGTAATAATGCTTCAAGTGGGATCTGGCTCATAGACGAGCCGATGTAAGCTTCAGTGTTCACTTCCCAAACCAGTCTCTACAGAGTAACCAACCCTGAACATTGGAGGCAGGTCCATCGGGAATTTGCCCATTAACCATGGGAGTGGTTACCACCGCACCACTTCTTTCTTTGACTGCATGGCTAAACCAAAAGATTTGAAATCTCATGATCCAAGCTTCCTTGTAAGCGGAAAATTTCAACGCGCCGTTTCAGTGACTGAATTGAAATGGCTATCAAGGAGTCAGTTGCTGCAATAAATCGAACAAACACAGTCAGCTGTTGTAGCGGTCTGTGTGAACGCGGTAATGCGTGAGGTAATCTGCCGTTACTAAACAAGATAGATCGCCGTGAAACAGTCAAATCCTAACTAATGCTGCTCTAAACTTACTGAATATGCAGTCAGGTGTTTATTCAATTATTTATTAATTTATTTACTTGATTATTCATGTGTTTGTGTCATGTGCGCATGAGTACCGGTATAGAGCGGATGAAAACGGACCCCGAACCCCCCCCCTTAGAGGTTAGGAGGACAAATTCATTGAATAATTACAGCCAGTAGCGATAGAAAACCTCAGCCCGACCTACGGCAGCATTTCCATTGTTTGGAAAATTGTGAGAAAATAAACGTCAAATCTTTCTTAGCGCTGTTTACCTAAGGAGTGGGGGTATGTTAGTAGAGAGCACAGAAGACCAGCCAGGGGGATGATTTTTGCTAAAGCCTGGGGTCAGAGAACGACTCCGGGGTGCCCGAACTTTTCCCATACAGTGTGAGAAGATGTTTTTTTTTTCACAAAACAAATGTTCATCCATTAAATAGCTCCTTCCTTCAAAATCCTTGTGCCCTTGCTTAAAGTTCATAACCCTTTCATTAGATAATTTCAGTAGTAAATGCCGTTTAACCCATAACGGACGGCGTGCGCCACAAGGTGGCGCACGATTATTTCTTTTGTTTTTGGAATGTTTCTAGCAATCTTAATATACCCGTATATACTCTC
>MU868523.1:47696-71417 GCA_036418205.1 Ostertagia ostertagi
GATGACCTCAAAACTTTTTTCAGGAATATAAAAGCATTTTGGGGCGGAAGTGGTGTAGTGGCAAGTGGCACGCTTACCACGCGAGCGGTCCGGGGATCAAATCCTGGGTCGTGAGTCGCCCGGGCCAACCAAGCCTTCCATCCCTCCGGGGTCGGTTAATTGGTACCAGACTTGTCTGGGAGGATAAAAACACTGACTTGTACATCGGCTGGCCCCCGCAAGTCATTGTATAGGCCACATCGCATTCAAACGCCACTACGAATGTACAAATGGAAGTAGAATGCGTGCCGCATCCCAAAAAGGGATTGATCAACGGCAAATGCTTTATCCTTTATTTAAACCGGAAAGATTCTTCGGCTTCTTTACTTGCAACCTTGACATTTTTGAATATCAGGTTTTTAATCACCCTATTTCGGATTTGTTTGTTTGTGTTTCAGTCTAAAGGGCTATGCAATGCAAAAACAAAAACAATTGAATGCAAACACGCCACAAAAGTGATAAGTTGTGGAAGGTAAGGCCGATGTCATAGTTTGCGAATTGAGCGAATCGCTAGCGAATCACCCGAAACTCAAGCTCCAGGTCCAGAAAATGCGTCGCGAGGTGTCACATGTTGTTGTTGGAAATATCCCTCCCTGGTTCAGTAATCATATTTACGACCCCGGATTTCACTTGGCCAAACAGGTGACAGATCAGTTTTGGTTTTTGGGCATGCATTTTCTCGCGCGCAATCAACTGAAACAATCCACCCATGGCAATTTTTTTCCTTTCAAAATAAGTGAATAAATCAAACCAAAGACTATGTTCCCATAACTAGCACACTTTGGGCGAGAAGAACGAAGGTACTGGGACTTGCTGACAACTTGACCAGAATGAACGCATTCCTCCGGGAGCCGAGGCAAACAATTAACATATTGAAGCGCGAAAAATGGACCGTGAAAATGCCACCATACCAACAGGAATTCATATTAAAACATCTGTAACTCCAAAATGGAACCCTTGAAAAATTACAAGTCCACCCACTTTAGGTCAATGGTCACTTCTGCAACTCTAACAAGGGGGTTCTTTCAGGGCACGCTTTTTTGAAACGGTTTCTTGCATATAGGGACGCATGTAGGGAACACAAAACCATGTTTCATTTTCGCTGAACGGTTTAGCAGTACCAAAAAAGAAGCATAAGGTACTGTTAATGGTTCGATCCCCCGTGGCGACTAAATTTTGCATTTGGGTTGGCGCCTACGGTTTGGTGCCAAATCGCGCTAAATATCAAAATCAGATGTCATATTCATCGTCAGGACCATTTTGAAGCCAACAAGTGGCGCCAACCTTGATTGCAAAATTTAGTCGCCGCGGGGATCGAACCATCAAGAGTATCATTCACCACTTTTTTGGTACTACTAAAACCGTTCAGCGAAAACGAAACATGGTTTTGTGTCCATACATGCGTCCCTACAATATGCAACAAACCGTTTCCAAAAAGCGCGGCTTGCCCTGAAAGACCCCCTTGTAAGAGACATTGTTCTATGATAAACGGTGCATGCCAAGTGTAGTCTCCTCAAAACTTAGTAGAGTGGGGTTGTTAAGGGATTTACTTCTAAAGAAACCTCGCGAATCGAATCTCTCTTAACATCCAATGAGTGCGCAGTTGGCAAAAATCAATATCCAGCTTTAGTAAGCTTTCCATGGATGAAAAACGAACAGATCAATTCACTCATAACAGAAGTAGGCTAGTAGACTTGAGGTTAATCGGATTTTCCTGGTCGTTTTTCATGTTTTTATCGATTACTTAATACTCTTTCATCGTGCATCTTTGTGATAGTTTTCCTTGCAAAGAGGGACAAAGTGAAATTCAACTTTGCATATTCCTGGATAGTTTAATCGACAAGTTTAATGTCGACTGGTCGTGAGCCCATATCAACCGGAAGAAAAATCTCGATTCCCAAAGCTAATTGCTTACAATCCATTTTTGAATGTATACGACCTTATCTGCTTAAGACAGGAAAAATTCTTCAGAAACATATGGACTGGAATTTTCAGATCATCAAGTGAACTTAGGAAAATCTTTTTTTTTTTTTTTTTTTAACTTCCTAATCCTAATGGTTTTAGCTACAGGGTGTCCGTAGACTTTATTTTGAAGGAACTTTTCTGCAGCAATGAAAAATTGTATTGGGTTGTTCGGAGGGTTTCCATCGATTTGAATTTCAAATTAAAACTTAAAAGCGCAAATCTCGATTCAAACAAAGAATTTTTTAACGAGATAGAACTGCTACAATCCTCGTCCTTTAGTCAACAAAAAGAGTGTCTGATAGGTTCGAGTGCTGGAAGTGCTAGTCTTGTGTAGGGCGAGGGTAATTTTACCATTATGTTGGGTCTCAAGGCTGGATCTCTTCAAAGAGATCATCCCACAGCCAGCAGACAATTGGTATCTGGGTAATATGTTTGCAGTACAGTTTCGCAGCTCAGCAAACTTAACTTATGCACGGTTGCAGGTGCGAGATGAGGCTGCGCAGTTGTGGGGAAAAGAGTCGGCGGTGCCAACAGGACGAGTTCTTGGGGTTTCACACCTTCACCTACAGTAGCGGTCAAAATTGTTCGCCAAAACGGTTTTTCGTGCCTTTTTGCCAGAAAAAAAATCAATGGTGCCTCGAAAATTTTTTCTTTTGAATATCCTGATTCTTTAAGACTTGAGGATATAAAAACACTAGAAAACATAGTATATCAATCTTTGGAGGGCGTTGCTCAAGCGAGAAAAAATAATGCACTAAAAATCGTTTCGGCGAACACTTTTGACCGCTACTGTATATATTTGGGAATCCCATGTCGGTTACGTTTAATTCAGAAGCGGCTTCCTCAACAGTTCTGTGCAGATTAGCCTTGATCAAAACCATCGAATCTGTTTTAGTCTTAGATATCCGACCACCAAACTCTCCCACAAAGCTTCTACCATCGCGAGAAAGACATTCTCAATCACGGCTGCATAGCGTATTTTTTGCGGGTCGGAGACTAAACTTTCGGTTGAATTTGCGACTTGCTTTCTCACTTTCTGGCCGAGTTTCAGAGGATACAAAAAGCTCGTGGAAAATAAACCTTCGAGTACGTTGTATTCAAAATTTCAACAAAGGAAAGAAATGATTCATCGTAAAACAGCACAAATCGATGAAGCAGGATATGCGCCTTCTGATGGTGCATAAAATGTCAGCAAGTTCTCGAAAGCGGTCCAAAAACAAGTGTTAAAAATTGGACCAAGACGGCGGAAACTTCCCGAAAAGCCCAAGTTATTGGGGCTGCATTGAGTCCTGCTGTTCAGCATATAGGCAACCTAAATTCGTGGTCAATGGAATTGGAGCTCGCCTCCCACATCTTGTATACATTAGGTTTTCCTTACAAAAATTCTATTATTAGATCCGCTCCTTGACCTATTTTATCTGCTCCTCGACTTATGAATACAATTTTATTTGGAAGAATGAAGGGTTAACGCGTCAAGGGTCCACTCGAGGTGAATTATGGTTTTTTTTGGATTCAGAAGAGAGAAGAGCTAAAAGACATTTGTTTCTTCTGCGAACATTACCGAAATGTTCCTTCAACGTGAATTGCATACAGAATGCGAAATCAATAATTCCACAGGAAAAAAAAACACGAGAAAAACGCGAAAAAAAGCAAAGCGTCCGCCGACATCATGTTAATGGTGTGATGTTGAAAGTATCGTCCATCATGGATCGAATGAAAGAAAAAAAATTTTAAACCAGTAATAGTGGTGGTCAACCCATCATTGGAGGCAAGGATAGCAAACTGTACCGAGAATCGGCGCAAGGTAATCTTCTACCGCGATTTCGCTTTCGTCTAACCTCCAACCATGTTGATATGACTGCAAAAAGCGCACTGCTAAAGAGGAGGGGCGGGGGGTCTCATCCCCACCGTATATCACCTACAGGCTTTGCACGAAGTGACTGTCGTCCTTTAATTTCAAAGTAGCCCTGAAGAAAAGATTCACCACCTACGATCTTTAGGAACGCTGAAATTTTTTGATTGCCGAAAACATTGGACCATAAAAAAAGCGTTAGTCAATTGTGGAACCCAATTTCTTGAGAAGAGTGGAGAAAAGTGAGCGGCGAGCGTTCAGGAAGGTATACTTTCGCTAGTTTCGCTATTTTGTCAATATAAATGCACAAAAATCCAATATAAATGCAGGAAATAATGCTACCTTGTAACAATAGAGTCACTCATGAAGTGAATAAAGAGGTGAAAAATGTAGAAAGCTAAGCATTTCTGAATTTTGCACCGGTGAATTGGATGACAGGGCTCTAGATTATAAGGATATGGTGTTGTTATTTAACTATAATTCTTGGTATCCTACTGGAATGAAGTTCCAGTTGCGCATCAGGGTCATTCAACGTCGATGGTAGGTCTTGTCGCGAGATGGATAGGGATTGTGGCACCATTTGCGAAAGGGGGGATATTCGTTGCCAAATCTCCTCGTCCCGGGGTCATGCTGTACTACTTTTGAAATAGAATCTTGCAAAGGCAGTCAAATATCTTAATAAAACAACGCACAAAGCTCGAAACTTCGCATCATGTGTAATCATGGGCATAGGTGAGTCGTGTGGAGCGTTTAATTGGATCCAAAATTTCGATTGGCATGCTATTCGCGAAGGCAACGAAATGCTAATGAAGTAGTTTAAAAGCGTCGAGATCTATTTGGCATTTCACTGACAAGGAGGAAAACATTCACTAGTGCGAGTCAAGAAGCATTGGATGGTATGAGCTGCGCTGCTGGTTCAAATAATGATATTATGATATAGGTGATATAGTGAGATCGAAATTTCTGTGAGTGATTCGTAGATAAATTTTTAATATCGTGAAAAACCTATTCCATAAATTTTTAATATCGTGAAAAATCCATTCTAAACTACTTTTTCTAACACAACAATCGTGAGAAACATACGATTGAGCATCTGAAGCGAGTCACATAAGATCATGCAGTTATCGCTTTTCACTAAATAGTACATATTGTGCTTTTATGTAGATTGTGGAAACGAAGCTCGCTCCATTCAAATTTCCCACTGGATGTTTCAGGTCTTAAGCCCATCATTAGGCCTCTAAACTGTACATGTATTACATTCTACAGCATTGTACCCCATAAACGTTACATACAAATGACTTGCAAATTTAATATGAGCCATCTACGGGGCAAGCAAACCAGCTCCTTGGCGTTTCTGCTGGGGCCGTATGCTGAATGTTGGGGAGGGATGGGGCCCCAGGTCGACGACTACGAATCGGTTGGCACATAGGAGAGTGATGACGAAGTGGTGCAGCTTGATCAAGCAGCTTCCTGTTTGCCTTAGAGGGAAGAGGTCCAGGTTCGTCCTCTCTTTAGGGCTTAGTCCCGAGGTAAGCATCAAATTGAGACGGTCTCAAGGACCAAGTTGAAGTAATACGTCGACCGTCGGTTACCCCATCCTCTCCCCAACATTCAGCATATGGCCCCAGCAGAAACGCCAAAAGGGCTGGTTTGCTTACCTCATCATTTACCAAGTCACCAGTACCATATTATATCAGGTGGGTCCTAATTACGCATCACTTTCTTGCTCGTCCCAGAGTTTGACAACACTTCGTCTATTTTTCAACACCATTGATCAATCCCGGAAAGTAAGCGAGAGCAGTGGGATGAGCACAACGAATTGCTGTAGAAGGTTTGCGATGAGGAAGGATGTGTGAGGAGAATTCACCTGATATCATACAACATTGATAGAGGATAATTTGATGACTGTCTTCTAATTCGCTGAATATTTGTATGTAAATGCATGCTCCTCCCTTGTTCATTTCATCTGCCTCGAGGCGCTGGTAAAATGTGAGCCTCATTTCACGTGGGCGGATAAAAATTATTTTAGATGTTTCGGAACGCTCTGGTGCCTTGAAAGACTATTTATCAAAATGTCGGGCTGGATAAATATTCCGCCATACAAAACCTGTTTGACGCGGTATCATTAACTAATTCTTAAAAAGCGAGAGATACAGGTTCGGTACTTGTCTGGGGCTAGGAGTTTTAATTCTAAGGTCCGGCATTCCTGTGATAACTTTTGTGTGCAACATTTTTGGAGTCAGTCATTGGAGAATCGAGCCCATTGCGGACCGCGTGCTGCACCATATGCAGCACGCCGCCGTACGGAAATCGATAATTATGTTGAATTAACGTTTTTTAAGGTACAAACTTAACAGTGAGACCAAGATAAGCATATGTAGTTTATAGTGATGACGAAGAGCTGAATGCGCGAAACGTTGTTGAAAAATAAGGTCCGAATGGGTTTCAGTTCGAACAACTACATAGAACTCGAAAGGTGTGTACTTTTTTTTAATGGGTATACCTCCTTGCCAGCTAAGCAGGTCGTGAGATGCCTTTCTTGTGATATGAGGAAAAATAACAGCGAGTCAAGTTTTGTTCGGCAAAGTAGCTATCAAATCAATCATGGAAATGAATGGTTAAGTTTGGAATATGAAACTTGGAGTGTGAAAATCTCCACTCTTTCCCGATTCTGGTTGCAAGCTCTGATGATAATGTATCAGTTCTACACTTTAGCCCCATATAAGCTCCTCAGCAACGGCTCTTCAATCAGGAGGTGGCTGTTTTAATACCGGGTCTCACCAAAGATCTCGTTCAGGAATATGATAACTATAACACAATATAACAAATTCGATTGATTGACACAGATATTTCTCTTTTATTCAATCAAATATTCACGTAGTAAAGAAGCTCTCTATAATCTTCTCTGTTTGAGTTTTGCCATAGAAAACCCCATTGACAGGTATTCCAGCATTTTAATTTCCGTAATAGAACAGGGGAGATTTTGTTTGGTGGATTAGCCCTTTCTGGAAAACCTCAGATGAATAATTTCTGATAAAGCCGTTTTTCACGCGAGTTCTATCGCCTTTCAACAGATCTGTATGCTGAATCTCCTTTTAAGATAATGAAGGTGGGCGAGACTCATCGATACCTGGCCGGCGGCTGACGGAAGCAAATGCACTCTACACTAAATTCAATTTTCTGGAAAGGGTCACATCTCCCGGCAGAGAACTTAGCAGGGGTTCGAATCGATCAAGAGTTTCAATTCTTAAAGGGTTCCACAACAATTTACGAAGAATTTCACTTGCAGTAATTTTGCCATGTACTGCTCAAGAAATTTCTCTCGGAATCAGAACTGTTTTCGTCAAATTTCGAGAGCTTGCTTACTCATAACAGCTTGCAAAGGCAGAATGTGAGGTAGTGGCAAGTGGCCCGCCTAATGAGCTCACGGTTCTGGAAGGGTTTACCAGATCTGCTTTGAGCCGGGACGGGTAGCCACTTATGGCAGTTCAATGGTACCAGATTGATCTGGGGAAACCGAAGACCGGATTCGCTGATGACTCCCACAACCTACGATGTGAGCCAAATTGCTTCAAATCTCATTACTGTTTCGGAATGAAAGTAAAAATACGTGGCGCATTCGAAAAAAGGATTGACTAGTGGCTGAATGCTTTATCTCTTGAGTTTCAACAGTTGGAACGTCGTGAAGGAGTCCTGTATAAGATTTTGTTCCAGAAGGGAAAAGGAAGAGTTCAAGTCGTCAAAAAGAGCAGAAGGACTAAGACCTCTATGCCTGTACTGGTGATTTCCACCAAAGGATGTCAAATTGTTGGTTAGAAGCACATCCTCTGGTAAATGTACCTACTAGATAGTGCTAGCATGTGCACAACGAAGTGAGCTCGCGACACAATCGCGTACATCAGTGACGCAACGGCAAGGGTGACGCAGTACGTCCCACATGCGTTGCGCAGATTGCATCCCCTTTGAGCCGCTCAAAACATCGTTTCAGAGCCGATCACCGATCACCACAACAATAGATGTGAGTATGGTGCTGCACGAAAACCTTTTTGTGATCTGAGCAGACAACAACACTGCGAGGCTCCAATAAGCGAAAAAGGAACTAAAGTTTTCAATTTTGCCGGCATATTTTTGTGCTGGTCACTCTCATTAGCTCTGAGACTGGATCCTATTACTGTATCTAGATGAAGTACGAAGTAAAACGAGAACGGCATATTTTGGGGCTTCGGACATAATTAACAGAAAAATTTCAAATTGAATGCCAAATGAAACCTTCAAAAGTCATTGCATAGAACCCAGTTCATTCATCTGTCACTTCCTGTTCTGTAGCGTTAGTCTCCCTTACCACAAAGTCATTTGGGACGTGGAGTGCTTGTTGGAAGTGGTATTTGGTATGTTGTGAAGACAATCCGCATCATAGGATGAAGTTTATTTTTTGAGCGGCCATGAGAATGCCAAAAAAGAAGTGGAAACATAGATCTGAATTCCATTTTCCTTGTCTGAGCTTCTTCTGTGAGCAAAAACCTTCTATGTGCAGCTAATCAAAGTTACAAATGTTATACAGGGGAGAGGGTGTAGGGGCAGACTTCCTGCCCGTGTTGCACATCTGCGGTTTTTTCGTCGCCCAGATTGTCGCGTTGGCGAAAATTGCTTATGACGAAATATTCCTGTTTTGCAAATTGACCCATTGCGCAAGCGAAATTCAACATTATTTTTTAAACTTGTCTGAATTTGTTCAGAGGGATGGGGATCAGAGAAGTCGTTAGTCTCCATTTTGCAAGTCCATTCAGACGGAGACAGAACAAAGGAATAACCTCCCTGTCTCCCCATGTCTCTCCTCCCCTGCTCATCAGTAAAGGAAGGGAGTATAAAAGAGTTTAGTTGAAACCAATTTATCCAATAATTCGATTATTAAGCTCAAATCAAAGTTACTTGCTGGTTTCTCAAAAGTAGACATCATTTGAACTTACTACTTATGTTATTGAAGTAAAATATGGGATTTCTATACAATCTTCGTTATGACTTGATGGTACTTTAGTATTTTAAATCTTTATTTGCCGATTGGTTTCATTAGGCTGCCTCCCTGCAACACATCATGTAACTAAATGAAGTGCTATAATGACATAACGTGCATTAGTTCAGTTTTCTGATTTCTTCCTTATTGGCGAGTTATTTCCTTCCCAAGGATCGTTGAGTTTTTGGATAGATCCAATCAGATTGTTTATTTTTGTTTCATATTTGTGTTTTACAAGGACATTTTTGATTATGCATTTAATAAGGTTGATAATAAATACATCTGTGGTGCATCCTGATTCGTTTCATTGCTCTATAGTGTGTTCTAATCTATTTATGAAATCTGTTTTACTTACTACAGCACGTTTGTGCTATTTTTAGGATTTCGGAATATATTGTATGTGTTTAAATTACATGAAATATTTGTAGTTGGCTTAGGGAAACGTTTGATAAAGAAATCAAAAGGATCTGTACAGGATCTGTTTGGTTATACGTTTTTGTATGTATCTTATTTGTTTCAGTATAAATTTGCTAATTCTAAGTAATTACATTTATATTCGTTGTTATGCGTAACTTCCAATTTTAAAATATTTTCATATATGCGTTAAGTTTATTCAGAATAGTGTGTATCTGTATTGTGTATAACTAAGGTATCGTCCATATATCTGGGTTTTATTTGTAGGTATTTTTGTGTTGTTATGAGTAAGTGAGTAGATGTATTCAAAATATGATAATGTGAGATCAGCTAACAAAGGGCTAACATTACTTCCTTGTGGTACTCCAGTTTTTGTACAAACAGGTTTCTGAAAATTTACAGTAGCCTTTTTCAAAAGGTAATCCAGTAGGTAAACTATATCTGCCATTGTGTAATAGTTGTAATTTTTGTAAGTTATGTTTTTGGTATAGAAAAATATTTTGACCATTATGTGCAATATATTTTTTGTTGCTATTTTTACCAACATATTTTCAGTATTTCTTTAATGTTTCTGTATGTATTATATATATTCAAATATATTATATGTTCTGTGTTAGAGGAACCAAGGAACCGTGCTTGAAACTTTAGAACGTTCTTAAACAAATCAAACAGAACGATTCACCTCTGTGTGGTCACGTGATGCACATGGTGCACCACGCTGTACGGAACGAGATGATTTTCCCATTTAGCGATGAAAGTCCTCTCTCGCTTTGATTCTGAACATTATAAAATGAAAAAATGCATTCTCAGAAATAATCAGCACCATTTTGTGTTCCCTACTGCTGGATGCAGGTCTTCGCCTAGCTTGACTGGCAGCTTACATTTTTGTGTCGGGTGTGAGAGAACTCCTACGGAATAAGCTCGAAGAAAAGAGTAGGCAAAGTTGGAAGTGGTTCGCGAGAACTTGTGTCCTGTGGGTTGGGCGCTTCACTGAGGTCTATCGTATGACGCACATGGAAGTATGCAACGCGACGCTAATACGAAATGACTCAGGAGTGCTTAATCCAAAAGCAAGCAGTAAATAAGTACATTACTTGTTTTTTTTTCCTTCGAATTTGTGTTTGTTGATAATCTTTTGCTCCTTTTCCCTGGATTCTTTTCCTAGGATTCGTAGTGGGTAAGACTTGTTCTATTGCTGTATTTATCAATGATTTTCCGAGTTAAATACACAAACCATTTTTTGTACTAGCGAGCATTTTAGTGAGGGTTTTAGGGGAGGAGCGAGTTCGTACCCACTGACCCAGTTCAAGGTTCCCCAGTTGTTTTCAATCGTTTGGTCTTTTCTGTTAATTGCGTCCCTCTCAAAGGAGGTTTTTTGTTGTAATCTTTTTAAAAATGCTGTAAGAGCATCAAAATTTGGGAATCGATTATTATGATGTGCACAGAAAAGAAAGAAATGGTTTTCACCGGCCTTCGAAATTTGAGAAGGAAAAGGAAGGACCATATTAGAAAAATTCTTTTTGGTCACAGTAGCTTCTTGTTTGCTAGGATTTACCTAAAGCTTAAGTGAGAATTAATTTTTCTGGTCCTCCTTCCCATTAGCCAAACGTTATCTTTTTGTTTTTTTTTTCGTATTACGCAAACTTCTCCGCGTAAAATCCGTGAATATTTTTCAAGCTTCTTCACCGTCATTTCATCCCACCAGGAATTAAATATCCCCAGGTCTAAAAAGCTTATTTTTCCATGGTCAGAGCTGGCCTACCATATTTGACCATTTCGGCCCCTAAAGTGCCAATCATTTCTAAAATACTTGACATATATTCAATTTCTTATCACGTTTGATATAATGTTGTGCAAGATCATAAACTTTTTCGACATAACTAAGAAATTTGGAATTGTTTCGACATAAGCTTAAAAACTAAGAAGGTGGGCCAATTTTCAAAGCTTCCTAGTTTCTTAGTTTGTGATCGAATAGCTTCCAAATTTCGCTGATAATGATACTTATGTGCTCACAAGTAATAAACAGTAGCAAAAGCACGGAAAAAGTCAAGGTCCGAAAGGATATGATAACGAAGCCCCTTTCATGCGAGGTTTACTACCATTCTTCAGGCAGTCTGTAACTAAGCAGAGACTTTACAGCTTCGCTGCATAGGGTATTCGATTTTGTGTTTTTATGAATGTTTGTATTTACTTTTTCATAGTGCCTCTTTTACATTTGATATTTTAGAATTTCATTCTGCGTGTCCTGAGTAAATGGAAGCAGGTGTACAAGTGGAACTAATATTAATATATGCTCATCATGTTGGTTATATAGGATCTTGCCTTCAAATGATAACATGTCGTCTAAATTGAGTGTGGTGTACCGTAGAGATGAACAATAGCGCGCTAAGTGACGGTATAAAAGGAAACAGTGGGTAGTTGGGAGAAACTTCAACTCCCATTCACTTATGTCATTTGTCAAACTTTTCACTTACTTAAGACGCGCAATGTTATTTTACTTTACAGTGAAGTCCTAAGTTATTCCTTGCATTTGAGGATTTTTGCGTTGAAGTCGCGTGAAGCATAAAAATCCGCGGCAAGGTTTCATTCGTTTTTTTTCCTAATAATATTAGGGTTGCTACATAAAAAGAGACCAAGCATGCAAATTTAGTGACCGGAAGTGATCAGAAATGCATCACAATGCATATCCTGACTTTTTATCTTTTACGTCATCAAGGTTGGTGAATGGAACCTTTATTGAGAACTTTCATCGAATAGCTTTATGCTTTCACATTTGCACTTTTTCCGATATTTTTCTTTTTTCAGACTTTCCAAAAAATTATGAGAATTAAATTAGTTGTTGAAATCAACGAATTATTTCGACAAATCGTCGAACAACATTGTTTTGAGTTTTAGTTCCTAGGAAATCAGCATGTCCTGGCGCTTGAATGGGTGAGCTACAAAGTTAGGACTTTGAATCACTTTTAGTCCTGATGATCATCGACGATTTGTCGATACATGACCAATTAACGGGTTCCTCCATAACAACTTGTACGGCACAGGAGAAATATTAGAAGCTCGGAGGGGTCGATCTCAATGTTCTCGACTTTTTCAGGCTCTGAAGAAGGCGAAGAAAGCCGAAACGTCAGCCTTGTTAAGTACTACAATCTTGGAGAGGCTTCAATAAACAATAAAGCTGAATCTTCAATGCCAAGATTAGAAGAAAGTCGATCGTGGACTATAAGTAACACAATAATAATGATATAAACAATGTGGGCAGAGGGCTTTAACAAATGCTCCGTACGGGCTAGATCTTGTGCAGTGGAAAAGGTCGTGTTATCCAAAAGAGGTTTCACTTGAGTTCTTCCACTGGCATGGAAGGAGACAAAATTAGACACTTAAGCCGATCAAGCATCTTTTGAATCGCTGCGGGTTCTCACATATTGATCGTTGTGCTTCAGTGCAGTGCTGATGTTGCGCGTTTGATACAAGTAACGTTGACCGAATGTGATTGGTCACATTAGGACCATTTTGCAAGTTGTTAAGACAGTGCTGCGATCGCATTTCATTTTTTCCGGTCATTTGTGTGACGATTGGAGCAGATCAGACTCCACTCTATCAGTTGCTTGCGCAGGAAAAGGCATTTTTCTTTGTAGTCAAAATGAATATTCACTGAGTTCATGCATAACTATCGCATGACTTCGCATAATTATTGCATTTTTTAAAATGGCGTTTTGTTTATGATTTTTTTCATGAAAATAATCTTCTCTTTCACTAACAGGAATGCTTCTCGAAAACAACTTCTTATGTGCCACATTATACTCTACCTTTTTCGAGAAATGTTGGAAGGCGGCAGAGTCATTTCGCGATCTCAACGAGTTTTTTGATGAGGTCAACGGCAATTTTTTGTTCTTCAATTCGAAAGAAGCTGCCCTTAGAAATCAGTGAATATTTTCTGGTATTCTCAACGAAACTGAGAAAGCACTGACTTGTCCTGAAAGTAGATAATAGCCAGACAAGCCAAAGAAGCCGGGATAAACAAGATTCGCGTTGAAAGCTGCTAAATCCGAATGGAAAGGTCATAGCTGATCGTTACGGAATTCAGTCAGGCAACATCATGCATTTCTCTAATAAAAAGCATTACGTAGCGAAAAAATCAGCATAATGTCATGGTTCCCGTTGCATGTCATGTTCTGCAAACGAATTTTTTAAGAAAAAATTCGAATTTTTTCAACGGAGTGTGTTTTGTTTGCTCTTGCGCTCTTCATACTTGCCCACTCCTTGATACCTCTTCATGAGATCCGTCACTTTACTAAAGGTGACGACAGAGGGAACGCCGCTGCCAGCCTCTCAAAAAAATGGCGCCCCGACAAATATCGAAGCAGTCAAGTTGTGTGAAATTTGGGCTGAGGGTATGTAGGAGCTGACAGTTCATATGAGTGTTCCCTAAGATATGGAACTATCAAAACTCTCATAGTCCTCTTGTGCTCTCCGTCTAATACAAGTGTTGCATTGAAAGAAAAAGAAACAAAATCATTCCTGCCTTGTCGTACTCGGAAGTCGAGTCTTCTTAAGAATAACGGAACGAGTGCTTCTTATGCGATTGTCAAGAATCTCCAAGGTCACCTTTTGGCGTGAAATGTTTGAAGCATCATTCTCTACAAAATATCATTGCGACAAGTAAGTCATTTTTCAGGAGGTGTAGTGGAATAGACCAGAGTGTGGTCAGTTGTTAGCCTAATGCTTTTGAAGATTATTTGTTTTCTTTGTAATTTTTACGGATGTTTTTGCGGAAAGGAATTACTATCATAAGAGAGAGAACATTGAAGAAAGAGGAGACAGCAAGATAGAACAAGCAAAAAGCTGAATACGCACCGGTCAGTTCCGCTAAACCTTTTGGAGAAATCCACTCAGTTTTTACAAGGGTTTACCGTGGCTAGAGAGATTCTTAGCATTTTGCGTCAAGAATTGATCTTGGATTTTCTTGAGTAACATTAAACAGCACTTGTTCGGAGATTAGGTTACGAAGAAGATTCGATTTTCTAAGTTGACTAGGCAGGATTGGAAGTTTTTCTCATAGTGCTGCATTCACCTTGATCGAAAAGCAAGAGTGAGATCAAGTTTAAAATTTAAGGATGGAATTTAACCTCGGTCCAAATTTGCGCAGTTTGACAGTTATTCGATATGTTGTTACAACTGTTCGTACTGCTGTCAACAGGAGGAACTGTGCTTAAACTTGTTGTATCTGCTGAAGCTTTCAAGGAAGTTAATCAAAAAGTATATTTCGGGCCCTTTGTTGGAATTTGGGGTGGGGGGGGGGGGGCATGCTGCAATAGTTGTTTGGGCTGCTGTGGCGGAAAAATACGTCAGAGGCTACCATACCTGCTCACTCTTGCAGTAGTCGACGTAGCGAAACATCAGGCAATATATAGAACGAAAAAATAAAGAGGGCCCAAGCAATTAGCTCAGAAATGAAGGTTTTGCTATAGAATGAAGTCAAGTTGTAGTTTTTTTTATTATGTACTACTAATCCCCTGATAGTTTCAGCAATCTACAGGTGTTGACATGTCATGTTTTGTTAGTGCATGAAAGCTTCGGCAAATATTTCCTTTTTATTACCTGACGTGTTTGCTTCCGTTACTGACCAATTTTCCCCGTCGGACAACAGACCCTCTATATTCACTGAAACGATCATGATTTTTTGGAGACTTGAATTGTTTTTGTCGGCATCCGCATTTTCATCTCTTCATCCCTTCGTTGCTTTACAATGAGCTTCTATATAGAGTTTTGTTGAATTACAAAACAATCTGGGGTCAGAAATAAGCTCCATTTTGAGCACACCCCTTCCCCTAAACCGCCTAGGGTGCGTATTCAGATTTAGATATTATACAGCCTCGGCTAGGGGTTTACATTCGGAGATCGTTGTCTCGGTGGTCCGTGTCATCTGTTCTGCAGAGTTGTTTCGCTAAATACAGCGACAGGTGTCCAATGAGCAAATATCCTTAATCTCAAAAGCATGTCAGTCCACTCAACACAAATACTTTTTTGTTAATGAATTGCCTAATGAATATGTCAATCAATAATCACTTGAAGCATGACTAACACCATCCCAACTTTCCAAGTTTCATTTTTGTCTTTATGTTTGTTTGGTAAATAAACCAATAAGGAATAAAATTACGAAGCATTCGGTGTTGGTCAATCCGCATCTGGGACGCATACCGCATTTTTCTTCTCTCGCTTTCAAAATTGTCGTAACACTTGAGTGCCATCAAGCTGGCTTACGGCTAGATCAGTATTATTCTCCCACATGCTTTTGGCTCCAACTCCCGAAATGGAAGACCCGGTTGGTCTGGGCTTGGAAGTGAGAAATCAAAAGGTTCGTCGCTTCTTAGCGCGAATATTTCTAGGGGTAAGGAGGATAAAATTCTGCAAAATTCGTTGCTGCCCATTACCCCACAATTCACGATGCAGGGTTTTCAGGATGTAGAAAGAGTATTCAACTTTTTCTACATCCCAGGCTTCATGTGTTGTTGACGTAAAGTACTTAGAAATCCCAGGATAGTGAGGATAAACATCGCTTCCCTTCTAGAATTTTTTTTTTCAGAAGATTTGCGTCGCTCTAACGTCATTGCTCTGACAGCGTTGCTACGATTTTTTATTTAGTTCCAATCCGTAACAATTTGTGTTGTAAAAGCTCGAATATCAACAAGAGATTTTCGCAGACGAGGGACCTGTGGTAAATTGTGTATGAGAAATATGCATACACAAATGTTATCTGAACTGATTTTTCTGAACTGCTTTTGCCAAATGATTATCGCAGTTATTATTGGTTATGGTCTTATTGTGCAATAATTGAAAGTGTCTCCAGAGCCGAAATTCTTCAGGACTGTTCTTATCGATATCAGCTACAGACAAAGTTTGAACGCAGAGCTGATCCCATCGAGCGGTTACCCACGGTGGATCGTGTTGCGAGCTTTGGAAGACTGTAGTCTCCGTTAAATGGCAATGTACGTTAGACTGGAGATGGGATGAAAGGTTCTTGGAGAATAGAATTACTTCTTTACAAAATCTCAAGAATTTGTGAAGATTTCATCTTTTGTCATTCCTGCAGTTGCATACAGTACTCTTTATAGAAGTGAAAGTAGGTAGGAGATAAGAATAACACAATAGGTTGTGGAGGGAGTTGCCTGCCCTCCTATTACGGAGATCGTGCGGACGCCACAGCCAAATTTCATATCCGCGACGTTAAATCCTGTCTAAGCCATCCATAGCTTCCCAATCAGTGAAGACCGAGAAATCATATGTAGGTAGTGTCGAAGTTGTGTGGAAACGAAGCAAGTTTTGCTGGGATTATGATCAAATCTTCGAATCTATAAATTTCGTTAGCTAAACAGCCATCGGAGGATCATTAAATAAACCTCCCCGCATTCAAAAACGACCAACATCTGCTTCAGCGTCATCCTTTTTGTTTTTCTTCTTGATGTGGATTGTGATTCACGACGTTCAATAAGTTGCCTTTTTCTCCAGATCAAGTTCAATTATTAGCACACAATCTTGCACCCAAACTTGCTCGGCCAAAAGACGTTGTGCTATGAATGTGGATACTAAATTTTGACGCATACTTCAAAAGTCCACGCCAAATGTCGATTGTAGGTTGGATCTCGCTGTGTGCGTTGTGAGAACTGACAAACCTGCTAAGGTTTCTTCCACAGTACTGCTTCCGTTTGCAGTAATGTAGGTTTTCCCTCATTCTTTCACATACATCGCTTATCACGCGGGCTGAGGTCAGTCTAGTGCTGTGACTAATCATCGACTTCGGCATCCATTTAGCATTTATTTCAACAATGTAGGAATAATGACAGCATAAAAATCTAGAAAATGCCATGTACAATACGTACAAGGATCATTTCGCACATTCGTAAAATCCTCAATGATAGGATAACCACAATGGCCACACCGGTTTGACAAGGCCAATCTTCTGAGTAATTAGCAATTTTCTTGAGGAAATCCAGCTTTTTGTGGAAATAACAGTCTTCAGAAAGTTACAACTATCATCTGGACATGAACTGTTATAAATCATATCCAGCAACCGATTTCCAGATCAATCACATAAGTCGACCAAATCCGACCCGAGCCTTCGTCTTCCACTTCAAGAGCTATCATCTCGAGAACTGCCAACTCAACTCCAAGTATTGTGCGGAAGTTCATGGGAAAGTTGACTGGATCAGCTCTATGAAACAGTTCCGCCTCGAATGAACTCGAAGGAACATGGAATGTACCGGGATTCAGCTCGTGGTTCTACAGGATAGGATGCACCTTACGATAACTGGTTGAGTCTTTGGTGTTTGCCTTGCTTTTCCAATGAGAAGAAGCTTAATTGCGACGTGTCGAGGACTTACCAAATATGCATCTGAGAGCATTCCAGAATCCAGAAAAGTAAACATATCTTCAGCGGCACAGCAACTTACAGAGACGGACTAATATAGTCTAGACTAGCCTCATTAAAGCTCAACACAAATGCTGCCATATCAACTTTCTAAATTCCATGTTCGGTCTTCTTGGAACCTGGGCATCTTACATTGTGTGTTTTCTTCTTTTGTGCCGCACAGGTTGTTATGGTGGAACCGTTTATTGGTCAACGTTTCGACAAACCGTCGTCTTCAGGACCTGAAACCGGTTCAAAGTTCTAGCTCCTAACTCTTCCGGTGAAGCGCCTAATCTTGTTCAGTTCCCCGGAACTCAAAACAAAACAAAATAGAACGATCCCAGTGAACGAACCAACCTGTGATCCCACCAGTCTCCCAGCAGCCTCCTCTCGTTAGTGACCAAGATAAAATGAGACACCATGGACAGTGAGTGTCCTACGTGTCGTATGTGGTGATCTCACAATCCACATAAAGGAATGAAAGGCAAGAATTCATTGGTAATGGCCATGCATTCATTTCGGTTGTTCAGTCTTGGATTTTTCACGCGGATATAAAACGCCTCTAACATTTTTCTAGCACCGATGTCGTTTTCATAAGCTAGAATTTTGCATTTGATGTCAAAATCATCTTACTGTACTGTACTCTCTCTCTTTGTCGTGCGTAATGGGCTACAGTGACTATGAGGATGTTCTTGCTGATCAGTTGCTGTCGTATCCGAGTTAAATTTGCTTTTGCTTAACTTTCGTCTAAATTCACAAAGCCGCCATTAACTGCAAACGGTCTAGTGACAACGGCTTAACATCAACAAAACCAATGCTATAGATTGGTTCGCATGTATCGAACCTGAATTGTATAGAAAAGATGTAAGGAATTATTGTGAGGCAGACCTACGGCTTGTGGAAACTATTAAAATACTGTGGAATCCTGTAGTGTGCTAGGCGTCGGATGAATTTCTGAATACTCTTACCTCTCTATAAAGTTCAGCTTGTCCGAGCATATGGTGTAGGTTATAAGCTTCACTAACCATGCCTACAGAATCGCAAAAGGGCTGAGAGGAAGAAAAGTTTTTCTTGAAGTCTTCTTGATAGGGGTGTTTTATATTTTCGAGAACAGTGGACATTTTTAAATTTTTTATAGATGTTTGTAGGTTATATTCTGTTCTGGAATAAAGAGAGTTGAGAGCATGTTAAGATTAATAAAGTTGGGAGCAAGTCAAGAATTCTTCATCTCAATCCGGAACAGCAGTTTTCAGGAGTGCCTTTATACATACTTTTGAAACGCACTATGGTTGAGAAGGGGACTTCAAACATCTTCTTCACAGAAGTACTGCTTTGTCTTGTGCAGAATAAAACAAGAACACGGGGAACGAATGCCACCCCCTTATTAGATTTATCAATTATGCGCCAATATTTAGCCTTGTATGTTACGGCGTAATTATTTCCCTGAAACCACAAAATCGGAACACCTTGAACATTCGCATATATTTGCTATGCATCATGGCAACGGAACACCTGCAAGGTCGTTAGATATGATGTTTCGTGGAGAAATTGCATCTTGTAGGAACTTCCGATAAGCTCTGAAAATGGTATGCAAAGTTCAATGGGGAATTCACCCCTGGATTGGTTCTTTAACTATGGTTAGTTATACGCAACTTTCACTCTTAAAGTTACAAGTATTCTACTCTGAATCGTGGCAGAAAAAAAATAACTCGTTATAAGGAACAATCTGGGCCCTCCTGTCAAGCATGCGGGTATTCGGGACATTGTCTTCTATATTATTGTACAATTGTTCGTTCAAATGTTTAACTTTCGGACCTGAATTTTTTTCCGTGGGAAATTTTTCTTCTAGCTATTGTTTATTACTTGTGAGCATATAGTATCATTATGGCGAAATTTGGAAGCTATTCGATCACAAACAAAGAAACTAAGAAGCTTTGAAAATTGGCCCACCTTCTTAGTTTTTAGCTTATGTCGAAACAATTCCAAATTTCATAGTTATGCCGAAAAAGTTTATAATCTTGCACAACATTATAACCCATAATTTTGATTTAAGAATGGATCTACTTCAAGTATTTTAAGAAAAAGTGACACTTACTTGGCCGGTTGCGGGGACCAGCGTCGATTCATTGTTGCACTTGTACACAAATACTTGTAATACTAACAGCAACACACAATGAAGTGGCAGGTGCACAAATACTACTAAAACAACACACAATGAAATGGCAGGTTTAGCTCATAATTAGGAAGGGGAAGGTTGACTGAAGCAAGCTCTAGCAGGATTAGAAAAACCATGCTGTTTCAGCGGCAATGCAAGCGTTTGAATTTGATGGATAGCTTCTTTCGAGAAGGCTTTAAAACCTCTAGAGTAACGTAAGATTTTCAAAAATATTTTTAGAAGAATTTCTGGAGTTTATCGTGGCCTTCTTTTGAAATTCTTTTGAAATAATTTTTCGGTGCCTCTTCGTACGCAATGCTCCAAAATTATAGCGACAGTGATTTCGGGTCGCCTAGCGAGCATGCCACAATTCCAGGAACCAAAAATGTAGTAACGTTCACTGTTCAATAATGAATCGTGAACATTTACCAAATCTCGAAATTCCAGGGCATGGCATTTACACGAGCCTTGAGAAGGGTTGGGGACCATCGATGTGGCGTGCGTGAGGCCCACCCTACGCTTCTGAAGCAATTCTTCAGAAGAATTCCCAAAAGTAAAGTTCCATGCAAGCTTTGGCTTACAGAATCAATTCTACAGTGCAGCTCCAATTTATATTGAATCTGAAATGCTGATCTACTCGTTGAAAGTGATGAATTCGACAAAATTCTGCACTACCCTTGCCTTATGGAAATCCCTTCCTTATGAAAGATCCAACAATGTTTTTCAAATCTTAGGATGGCAATTTGCTTAGGGAATTCTCAAGTAATCTCCTTAATGTCCATCTCTCGTGACATTCGGCGGAACGAGTGCGCGAAGTGCCACCAAATTCTGTTGCGCACCATGCTGACATTGCTCGTGGCCGTCTCGGAAACACGGCCTTCCCATCCAGAATGAGTGCATTCGGTTCCTTACTCCTTGGAGCGTTTAGTGGATCCATGATTGGTACCCAGGTAAAAACCAAAACGCTGATAATTCTTGCGTGCCGCAAACTCTCAAAGTTGAAGTTCAGTGATCTAGAAATGGCGGCAGAATCACTCAGCCATCGTAACAATCATACATATTGGTGGTCAAATAAGATAATTATGAACAGGTCAACACAACAAAACCAAAATGAGCGCAGCAGTAAACAGCATCTTTGAATAGGGCTCAAATTGTATGCGCATGCGTTGTCGCCATAATTTTGGCGCACCTGTATAATTCACCGTCTTTCATGGATCCTGATTAGGCTCCGGGGCTGCGCAATTCTGAGAAATCCACCTCCCCCCCCCATTTAAGTGTAATGTGATGCTCCTTCGTCAAAGTGTACACGAGACTTCCACGAATCGTAATTAGTGCTAGATTCACTTATTTGAATGTGCAAAAAGTAGATAACGTAAACTACACAATAAAAAACGCAAAAAGAAAATCAGATAGATGGAATAATATGAATGCACTAAGTGATGTGACTGTCCATCCTCCAAATATCTGATTGAACTATGAAACATTTGAAAAAAAATTTGAATGACCCATATCTGGCAATATTCCAAACATTTCTTACCCACGTTGCATAGTAAGTGAATCATTATATATGTAACCTCATTTGATTGCGCATTCTGTACTATGGTTTGTTGCCATATACGGCGTACCTTGAGAGAATTCTCATTGTGCTCCCATCTGTGTGGTAGAGTTATTAGGTTTTTGGTGGCAGCGTGAGGTATTTGGTACAGAGTATTATATTACCTGTTTGAAACTTTCTGGAGGCATATAGTAAGCTCGAGAAGGGTGCAAGACCTCGATAGCTTGTTTCAAAAGCTCGATATCTTGGCAATAATTTCGAAAGAATACATGCTCTTCTGAAATTCACTTTTGAAACTTCACAATGAAAATAGTGTTGTCGCCCGCTCCTTATGTGATGTGGTGCTTTGCAGTGATAGGGAACCAGAATCACTCCGGTGCACAGTTTAAAGTTCCTCTAAACGAGGCTACACAGTTTCTGATTTCAGTAGTAATCAGAGACGAAATCGGATGCCATAGGCTTCTATTATGATCAATTTTGGCGCTTCAAACAAAATCTGAATACTTAAACTCTTCCCAGAGTGCATTTTTTCACTACACAAACGGAAATGCCCCACTATCGGTGATTGCGTATCTCTCTCCGTGTACAGGGATAAAGCCTGCAAGAAAAGAGAGTTAATGTAAAGCTAGATGTAAAGCGTCTTATTTTCACGATAAACATAAAGGACAAGTCGATGAGCCCATTCAGGCTTACTAAGCACAAATATATTGATTTTGTGACATTTGTTTGAATGCAGTAATGTCTAATTAACTTAAGTTGTCTCCAATTTGTTTCAAGGTTCTCATATTTTCCTAATGCAATTGAGTGGTCTTACGTTCATAGGAGTAAGCCTAATAGATTATATGACCTTTCTGTAATAGATGACGTAGCTCTGAGGAGTGTTCCACACATCAAAGAACTGTGAAAGGCAAAGAGAACTTATGGATAGAATTTGATGGGTGGCTCTAACGGCTTATAATGATTGATCACTTGGAAGCTATAGAGTGGCAGGTGAATTCAATTGATCAAAACATGAAGGAAACATCATCACAGATCCGAGAAAAACCACCTCGGAACAACAGGGGACCTAAGTGAATGACTCATGAGAGAAGTTGTCAGCAGGGTCAGCTATCCACTGTGTCGCGGGATCTGTTGAAAAGGGTTCATAATTAGTGAGTTCAAAGTGGCGAAGATGGTACTTGGCTATTAGTGCTTCAATGTAAAGGTATGAAAAAAGGTTTCGGATAGATGGCTTATATGAAATTTAGAGAAAGTAGGTTTTGTAAGTTAATAGTTTCAGCTGTTTTCCTCCCCACCTCCATCATTCCTTCTTGTTTTTTGCTCGACGGGACGGGCCTTTCGGAAATAGGACTAGGCCGAAAAAGTTCTTTACCAGCCACCTAAAAATTCGAAACCCACACAAAAATCAGCTCGAATATCCTTCATATTAAGATCACCAGTTTCTGCGATGTCCTACCACTTAAGAAATTCTGGGTTGGTCAGCTCCTTGTTGACTAGTCTTTTTGTTCGTCCCGAACGTTCATCTTCAGTACTGAAGGCCCTTCAAATCATTTACAGTAGTCATGGCTCATAATTCTTTCACCTTCGGCACCACATTTTTTTTCGCGATGTTCTTTGTCGAAATTCGTCGATTCCACCTACACAGTGCTTTTCCTTACTATAAGCTTCCTTCAAATCTTTCATTTTCATGCTGAGCAGCTAGTTAGGAGTTCTCTCTCGCTTTAGAGCAGATTCCTCAACACGAATATAAGAGTATTCGGATTTTGGCACTGGCACCGATTTCAGAACTTTTTATGATTTTCTTTTCACCGATTCATAATTCATAACCCGCGCAAAATTGCGCTTCATGGTTCCAAGGTAGGGCTTAGTACTAGAGCTGTTGCGAAACTAATCAGCAAATTCTTTGCTCATTTCATCCAGTGCGATTTCAAAAGTATGTGGACACCTTCAAAATTCACGTTTGAAAGGTAACTATGAGGTTTCGTGCTATGAAATCCTTCTCAATCGATTTCTCGTAGTCGATAACCTATCAATGGAAGCAAAGCAGATAATATCGCCTTCACTTTCGAAAAAAAATTTGGATGAATTTTTTTCTTTGTTTCAAAAGTATGTGCACACTTAACAAAAGACAAAAACATAGCTGAGATTAGAAATCAGTGGGGCCTCCAGAGTTTCTAATTAGCTCAAACATCCTGTCCGGCATAATCTGAACCACGTTTGCCATAGTTGTCTCGTCGCTATCGGCCCAAACAGTCTATACCGCCTCCTTCAGTTCGTTCGCGGTATACTGCCGGTTGCTAAAGTTGACGCCGTGATCAAGGGCTCC